>PVIC010037691.1:0-17960 GCA_004025085.1 Thryonomys swinderianus | reverse complement strand
CACAGCTCCCTGCTGCCTGTCTCCTGTTCCCCTGTGGTGAACCAGGACATACTGGCCATGTCCAAAGACGTGAGAGATGTGGGACAGCTGGCAAGGGCCACCCAAGCTCCTGGGCAGACTGACACAGTCAGGGCTATAGCAGGAGCACAGCCTTCGGTTGAGGTGGCAGGAAACCTGTAGGTGTCACACTGGGAGCTACACGGGCGAAATGCAAAATGAGATGCCTCAAACCACATGGCTCCTGACTTTACAAAGCCTGGGAGTAACATTTTCCTTTTGTTGTTTGCTTATTTTTATATATTTTAATGTACCACTTACATGCACAAGGAGGCAGCAGGAATGAGAAACAGCCTTATTGCGTCAATCCTCTGTGGGGGGCTGTTTGTTTTGCAGCCGCATCACGCGGCTCTTCCTGACTGATACATAGCTTGTCCCTGTGGATCTGTTTATCTGCATCTCCTCTCACCATTGGATTCCCAAGTTCCTGGAAAGAAGTACCTACATCTCTGAGTATTTTGATTCTCCTTTTCCAGGTTGATACTTTAGGGACCCAGGAACTCCCTGAGTGTTCACTCTGCCTAAGTGGAGGTGTAATGGTGGCAGGGACAGGAAGTTATTACTGGGTGTACCTCAGTTTTGAAGGGACCACTCTGGTCTCAGTGCTCCTGTTTTAAAAAATAACCAGTTGCAAATAGAAACAGGATCAGAATTTGAACTCATAAGTGTGTACTTTTCTTTTCTTTTTTTTTTTTTTTATTGAGACAAGGTCTCACTTTATAGTTCAGGCTGGCCCTGAGCTCACTATGTAGTCCAGGCAAGCCTTGAACTCAGCAATCCTCCTGCCTCTGCCTCTTGAGTGCTGGGATGACAGGCGTGAACCACCATGCCCAGCATAAGTGTATACATTTGACCATATTTCCTCAGCACACTCAGTAGCCAGCTCACACTGCAGCTCCTGTATTCAAGACTAAGGTGGCAGCCATCAAAAGCCACATCCAACTTGATGAGGGGCAGTGCTTGCTAAGACCTGCTCTTGGCCTGTTGTTACCAGGCTTTGATATGTTTCTTTTGGATCTTGTTTTACAATACCATGCATACTTCTGGGTATTTTCCACTTCTGGGAGCCTCCAGGGCTGACCCTGCCCCAGTGTGGACAACTATCCCACTAGGAAACATGAAGAAATTAAAAGCCATTCCTAAAGTTTGTCCTCCGTGACCTGGATGACTTGGAACATCACAGATAATGTCTGCCCTCAAATGAGGAAGGGCTGCCCATGTCGGACTGTCTGTGTCCTTCAAGGGGGCCACACAGTGTCTGCCACACTTTCCTTTGAGAACAACTGGGTCCAAACCTAACCTCTAACAGGTCTTGAAGATAGCACAGTTCTGCATCTTCAAGACCACAGCACAGTGACAACATGAAAGACTGGCCAGGAGGGAGGGGGAAGCTGCCGACCCTCTGGCCTCCCCTCCCCAGCGTGAGCTGCCGCCCGAGGCTCCTCCAGGCCTCCCTTCCCCCAGCTTGTCCTCAAGCTCAGGGTCCCAGACCTGGGCTTCTCCTGACCTTGGCCGCCCCTGTCCTTTCTCAGATTACAGATTTGGAGCACTGATCTTTACATACCCCTTCTCAGTTTCTCCCTCCCAAGTGCTTCAGAGGGAAAAGAAAACCGCAGGCCATCATTGTCTTCCATGGCACTGGAGAGACGGGCCTGGAGAGGAAGGAGCAGGGGCTGGTCCTTTCACCATGGCCTAGTTGGTGGAGGCTGAGGTGAAATTACTCACAGTCGTGCAGAGAGAAGGTCGTAGGAAGCTGGGGTGGAAGAAAGCACAAGCCCACTTCCTCCCTGACTCCGGCCTTGAGACACAAGCCCCCACACCCAGGGCAGTGTCCCATCTACTCAGCACCAGCACACTGGCACCTACTTTAAAGTGCACTGCGGCATCACAGGCCCTCTGCCCAGCGCCACCCTGCCCTGTCCACGCAGCTGGAGGAGAGGGATGCTCACGAGCCCCACAGTGCTGCTCCTCCCACCTGGTCTCCACACTGACCCAGGCCGCTCTGTGCACAGGGTCACACAGGCCTCTGCAGCGCCAATGGCGTTGGTGGGGAGGACACGTTGCACCCTGCAGAATGTCCTGGGCTCCCTGCTGAGTCTCTGGTGCCCACCGGACTGGCTCCAACCCCCACTCTGCCTGCCGTCTCTGCAGCCTCCCTAGGAGCCTTGCAACGTACCCCAACTTGCACCACGACACAGCACAGCCACTGAGCTCAAGAACAGAATTTCATGTCTCCATCGCAGTGCAGAGGCAGTAGGTCAGCTCCGCCCCTCGTATGTGGTCTCCAAGATCCCTCTGACAGGTCCCTGTTTTCCCGTGATGGCGTGGTATGCCCCGAGGCCACTGTGTCCCATGAGAGCAGGCAGCCCAGCCCAGGCACGAGGGAGGCCCATCACCCTGGCACCATGAGCTGAACCTGAAGCAGCCTGGGGGGAGAGGGCCAAGTTGGCCACATCCCCAGACCTCCTGAGGACTGTGAGAGACCAACCTGTGGGTTGCTTTCTCTGGGCAGCAGGGCCCAACCAAGCATCACCTGGGCAGCTGCACAGCTCCCCATTTCTCAGAAAAGTCTCCTCTGCAGTCTGCGCCCGCAGCATTGGCCAGAGGAGTGGAGGCTGCTTGCAAACCAGAGTACAGCTTGCCCCAAACCGAGCGAGGCCCCTTGGACAGGGTCCTGACCCCTCCTCCACATCCACACCACAAGAGCACACCAGGCACACTGGGGCCATGGCTCCACTGGCCACCTGTGCACACTAGTGCTGCCTGGCTCCCTGCTTCCATCCACTGCAGCTGGTGCTGCACACAGGCCCCAACCCAGCCACTGTTGGGCTGGGCCAGTGTCTGAGCTCTGTCCACTGCATCCCCGAAGATGCTTTGTGTTGCTCACTGCTGTGCTTGATGGGTCTCGCTTTGTAGCTCAGGCTGGCCCTAAGCTCACTATGGAAGCCTTGGACTCAGCAATCCTCCTGCCTCTGCCTCCTGAGTGCTGGGATGACAGGCATGAGCCACTGTGGTATGTGGTGCTATGGATCAAATTTGGGACCTTGCGCTTGTGAGGCAGATGCCAGAAGCACTGAGCTAAATCCCCAGCCCATCAGTGACAATTTTTATCAAACACGTGAAGAAAAGGCTGAAGATCTATTGCTAACTCTGAAACAAGGCATCCTTCTCCCTCAGTGGCCTTCTGATGCCACCGTAACAAATTCCACAGCACTGAGACTTAGGACAGAGGTTTATTCCTGCACAGTTTCAGTGACCAAACACCTGCGGGCAGGCTCATTGGACTGAGATGTAAGTGTCCTAGGCCCCAGTCCCTACCGAGCTCTGAAAAGCTCTGTTCCCTGGTCCTCCTGGCTGGGTCACCCCAGCATCTGCCCAAGGTCATGATGTCTGAGCCCATCATGTCAACCTCTGCCTTGCTTCTGCAGGGACTCCTGTGATTCACCTTCCTGGACCCTGGGGAACCTTCCTGGTCAGTCCCTGACCCAAATGGAAAAGCCTTTCTTCTGTTTGTTTCCAGGAAATAGAATCTGTTACCTTTGGAGACCATTATGCAGGCTGCGATAAATTATAATCTAAATGACATACTTATTAGTTGGGTAAATAGATACAGTACTAATGGAAAAGACAATGTTGAAGTTCAAATGAAGAAATGTAGTTCCCAGTGAGGTCATGGCCAGTCTACACACACATACATACATGCACGCACACACACACACACACCAATGCAAAACACACACAGCAGCTCTGGGCATCAGCAGAAGTCTTTATGATTTGTCCATAGGTCGAGGTCTTATTTATAAATAAAGCAGAGTTAAAATATATTTAAGGGCACTCAACTGAGACTACCAAAATGATAGGAAGAAAGGTTGGGCTCCATGTAAAGGAAGAGTTGTTTGTAACTAAAGTGCTTTGGAGTACTCAGTAAAAATAGGGTCAATGTGCATGAAAATTGGTGTGATCAGGCAGCTTGAAGGTGAAACAAAACTGAATTTGGAGCTGTTTCCATCAACTACCTACTTTTTTCCAAGACCCACAAGGGACAGTGAAGCAACTGAGCTACAAGGAAAATCCCCGTGCCTGCGGGCTCAACCCCCCACATCCTGGGAGGCGGAGGGTCAGTCATCCTCTCAGACGAGCAGGTTGACCGGGTCAAGGACCTGCTCTGAAAATCACTGCCAGACCCTAACACTGTGTGGGCTTCGTCTTCGCAGCTCAGTGTACCATTATATACGTGAGCGTTAAGTTCAAGATAGGAATGGTCATAACTTTAATTGTTAATTAAGAAGCATGTGAGTCACCATCTTAGAGCCCAAAATTCTTGGCTGAGATGCTTTTGTCCTGCTGGGTCCCGGCGCCACTTGCTCTGCCATCTGGCTCTTCTGCGTTTCTCTGGGAATCTTGAAGCTGCCCCAGAGCTCATCAAATGCGGAGACTCCTGTCACAAGAACATTGGCAGCCGCACCAGTCACCTGGCTTTGCCTCAGCTTCTGTAGCTGGGTCTAGTGAGCATGTCCTGGAACCTTACTCAGCCCAACAGTGTTACTGACCTCATGTGTGTCTGGTTCTACTGGGTTCTAATGGGTTAACAGCCATTACCTGTCCACCCCATCCCCTAAGAGTAGCTGGTCTCCTCTGGTTGGGCCCTGGACCCATGCTGAATGTACTATGACTGCTACCACTGGCACACAGCCAGGGGAGAGATGGGTGATGGGGTCAGTAGACTGAGATGCGATGGCTCCATCCTGGAGCCGTGTGCAGCATCCCCAGGGTCAGGGCAGTGTCCCTGGAAGTGCACCTAAAATGTGTCTTTTAAGAACAAAGGAAACTAGGGCTGGGAATTTAGCTCAGTGGTGCCAGTATCTGCCTGGCAGGTGCAAGGTCCTGAGTTCAGTCCCCGGTACCACATATCACAATGCTGGGCGTGGTGACTCATGCCTGTCATCCCAGCACTTGGAGGCAGAATCAGGAGGATTGCTGAGTTCGAGGCTTGGCTGGGCTACACAATGAGCTCAGGGCCAGCCTGAACTACAAAGCGAGACCCTGTCTCAAAAAAAGAAAGAAAGAAGGGAGCGAACAGATGGAGGATGAGCAGAAGTGGAGACAGGGACCCCTGACTGAGCTCAGGGACCAAAGCAGCATGGGAGGACCCGCTGCACCTCTCCCCCAGCAGGATGGAGGTGCCTGACGCCTGGACTCACATCTTCACATAACTGGCACAGCAAGCCCCACGTTTGCCAGGCAGGCACAGGGAGGCCATAATGTGGACCAGAACATGAGGCACAGCCCCTCCCCACCCCAAAAGGGAAGTGGGGGTCCAAGGGCATCAGCAACAATCACAGGGAGAGGAGAAACTGAAGAGAAAACCCAGAAGGCCCTTGAGGGAGTGAGAAGTATGAGGTGCAGCTCCCTGTCCTGTCCTGGGCCCTTCTCATTGGTCCTTTCCTCTTCAAAATGGAGCACATGCCCCCTAGTGGCTGCAGGGTTACAATGATGGGTCAAAGGATCAGGACCATCCTGTGTGTGTGTGTGTGTGTGTGTGTGTGTGTGTGTGTGTGTGTGTGTGTGTGTGTGTGTGTACATGTGTGCACACCTACTTATATCTAGTGTATGGCCATCTCTATCATCTATCCCTCTAGATATATACAGTTGCATTTACAGAGCACACAATGGGATACAGGGTGCAGGATGAGACTAGAGAGGGCGGCAAGGTCAGCTTGGGAGGCTGGTATCACATTTTCTTGCCTAGAACAGGACGGCCCAAAAGAAACAGATGGGAACTAGGAGAAAAGGAAACAGTAATTGCGATAACGAATTCTAGTAAAATGCATGGACCAAACAATTTTCCTGTCAGCATGAAATCTGTATAAACAGAGACACAGGCCTCCAAACACAGTGTGCTCCAGCCGTGGGCGCTCTGTGCCTTTCTCAGTGGTGGCCAGATGTCTGCAGCCCAGACGCCTTGCTGTGTGGACAGACAGAGGCCGACCCAGGGGGCACAGGGGACCTGGGCATGAATGGAGGTGGGAGGATGACACCTTGGGCACCGACATAGGAACGAGCTGCTGTAGCAGGCAGAAGTGCTGTCTCATCGGGCGTCCAGCATGACCAACCCCACCTGAGGCCAGTTGGCCAGAACCTGCCTGGGGAGATGAACAAACAGCACTTCCAGGGGGAGAAGAGTCCACGTGAAGACACAGCACATGGCCCACAGAGTCCTGTCTGGCCTTAGACACACTCACCCCACCCGGAATGCTCGTTCCTGTCTCTACCCCTCACGCCACTGTGACTTCCGGAAGAGCCAGGAGCCACCGCGTCAGGGCTGCATGAGGCTGTGTGCTCTTCGGAGCCCTCTCTGTGCTGCCGGGCGCTTGGCAGCAGCACTCACCACACCTCACAGACGAGCAGGTGCTGCTCCAGGAAGCACCAGAACGATGGGGCCACTGGGCTCATGTTAGGGGGGTATTTGAGGGGGATTCATGGCAATGTCTCTTATTATAATACATTTTATAAATTTAAATATCCATACTTTTTGATCACACCGTGTGTGGGTAGTAGACCTGAGGTCACACGGGCAAGGAGCCAGGTTAAGCAGGATGTGCCCCGCATTCCTCGCTGGCTCCTTTCTGGGAGACCCTGCTGTCCAGGTGCGGGCAGCCTTCGAACAGAGTCCGCTCCCAGCAGGGCTCCACTGAAAGGCCTCCCTACCCTAGCTGGGGGCCTGGGGTGGAGCCACAAACGCAAGATGGGGAAGTACAGGCTGGGGATGAGCTTGAGGGACACCTGCCCCCTCGGTGTACACACTGCTGCTGCGACGCTCACATGTGAAGCCTCAGGTGTGCCGGTCACAACGAATTCATTCAGAAACTGTTTCAGAAACTACTCCCATTCAAAGGCTCATACGTAAAACAATAGAAAACGAGTTTGGCTTTAAAATGCTGCAGATAGTGCACTTTGTTTATGGCTGTGACTCAACCAGATGGAGAGCAGATTGGAGAGAAGCCTGCTTGTCTCACATGAACAGTGAGCACTCACGGACAGAGCAGACGAGGCCGGCGGTCTTCATGCGGGCAGTAGTGGGGAGACACACGGCCAGGCCTCAGGGCTCCGGAGGCTTCTTGGCCTGTCAGCTCCACCGGCCCAGGGCCTTTGGCCGCACGTCTCTGTGGAAAGCCAGGCTGGCGAGTTTCCCGGGCGAGGGCTGGCACCATCAGTAACTTACCCGACTCATCAGGCGCCCATTTATTATTTATGTGCAGTGTCTGAGGCTCTTCTATTGATTGTGCTGCCGACAGAGTCTCCAAGGAAGTCAGGCATGACCCGTGCAGCATCTCTGCATGAAGCCAGAGCCACTGCACACAGAAGAGCCGCACACAAGCGGGCCTGTGGGAGCTGGAGCTGGGGACGGCAGTGGGGGGCGGGGGGATGGAGGCCGTCAGGGGCCTCACTCACCGCGCCTGCGTCCGTCCTCCCCACAGTCAGCTTTGTTCACAGTATACCAACAATTTTTCTTCTCTTTCAACAAAATCACATTTTATTATTAAATTCACTTTCAGGAAGATTTCTAGAGTCAGAATTGCTTTACCTTGTGACATGCCAGAGGACTTCTGCTTGGATATGGGTGGAATTTCATGACATCTGTAACTTCTTCAGTGTCAAAACCTTTAACAAAAATGAGAAAGTTTTGAAGTGTTCTATTGGAAAAGATTCTTTTAATGCCAAATGCTTAATCATAATTCAAAATTACTTATTTTTACATAAACATGGTGTTTCCACAACCTGAGAAAAATTATTGAGCCACCACACATTTTTTGGTGGTTAACATATTTGAAAAGTAGGATTGGGTTGAAATTATCACTCTAAATAGAAAGTATTCAGTGCTATGTTTATTCACAATAAATTAAAATCCAAGGTTCCTGAAAAGCTATATTATCTAATCCAGCAGGGAGGACTAAGTATTTGACAGTCACTGCAGAACTGGCCTAGTGCAGAGATTACTTTAAGTAGGACCCTCTTTTTGCTTGTATTTACGAGTAGTTCTTTGAGAATTCTCGTTTTACATGAAGTATAGAGAGTTTGAGACAGGTGGGTCCAATAGAACACTTCAAAACTTTTTCATTTTTGTTAAAGGTTTTGACACTGAAGAAGTTACAGATGTCATGAAATTCCACCCATATCCAAGCAGAAGTCCTCTGGCATGTCACAAGGTAAAGCAATTCTGTATTTCTACTGTGTGAGACATTTGGCTAAATCTACGCCATTCTTGCCCCCAAAGGTGAAGCAGTAGCTTACATAGCACATGGGATTTCATAACGTCTCTGGCAAACCCTCAGTGGGGAGCATTCAAGTGTCACCAGCGAGACAGGAACTGCGAGCGCAGGGAGAAGGCACTTAACCTTCCTCCACGTCAAGCTGGAACCGCTTGGTGACTTGGGGCATGTGGGAAGCAGACACGCTCTTCAGAGGGAGGCAGAGGATGGTCACAGCAGGTGGAAGCTGTCAATGCCGCCATTACAGCCCCGCCCAACCACACACAGCACATCCCACACATGTGAAGCCACTTCTCTGCAACCCGTCTGTCTGCACCGTGGTCCCATAGTGTCGGCAGGGTTTGCCTCACGCTGAGCAAGTGGAGACTCACACGGGGCCCCGAGGGACCCTCCCTCTGCTGCTGCTGCCTGGACCCGCGCTGCTCTCACAGCCCTGCAGAACCAAAGCCTCCAGGGAGGCCGGGGGTGGCAGCTGGAGTGGCATCTACCAGGCATGCCAACGCACCACAGTTGGACTAAGCTTTCCTCTGCTTCTTTTCTACTTGGGATTTTACCTTTACTCTTTTCATTTTCTTGAATTTTACTTTTCTCGTGTGAAATCTTCGTTATCTTCCCTCATCACTAACAGAGCCCCCTGACAGCACAGCAGGTCTGCTGTGGGGTCACCAGCACATCATATCCCCGCTCCTGAGAGTTCTTCCTTTGTGCACTGTGGCCTCAGATCCGCTCTTGCTGCCCAAACAATGTGACCGTCACTACTCCGCCATCTGCTCCCTGTCCCCCTCGAGACGTCCGCACAGCACTGGTGACTCACGGCAGCAGAGATCCCAGCTGCTCTGCAGCCTTGTCACCCGCGCCCACCCTCCGCATGCTTCCCCGCAACAGGCTGTCTGTTTGGGAGCTCTGGGAGGGTCTGACTTGCCTCTTAACTCCTCTGGGGCTCTGGCTTCATGTTTTGAGGCACAGAGATGCAGCCGACTTGCTGTCAGCACCATCACCCTTGAGCAAAAGTCTGGCCCTGCCCCTCACAGGCCACGCCACAGCCCTTGAGGAACGGAGTCTGCCACGCTAGAGGCCACAGCAGTGGGAAACGGTGCCACTGCACGAGGCTTCACAGGGACTGACAGCCCTCGAGTTGGTCACTGCCTGTCAGGCGAGACTCTAATTCAGCACGTGCGGGGCCATGGCAGAGCCTTTCAGCAGGCTTCCTCTCTCCTCGCCTTCGCCTTGCCACCACCAACGAACACGCCACACTTAGAATAATCTGAACAAAACACTTCTCTCATGAGGAGCTTCTTGGCTCTCCCACTACAATTCTCTTTATTTCTTCACACTCACAAATTCCGTATCTGGATTTGCCCTCTCAGTACCGTTTGTTTCTAACTATCGTCCAGAGGGCTCACAGTCACCGCAGACACACGGAGAGGGGCGAGCCTGCCAGTCAGTGTGCACCACCCGCTGGCCCTGTGCAAGCCCACGCTGCTCTCTGCCTCACGCTTTCTTATTCCACATAAAAGGTCTTTGCATGGCTGATTTGACTTTTTTCTTTTTTGCTCTTTACTGGTGATTTCACGGTTTGAAATGATTCCCAACTGTAGTGCTAACTTTAGTCTCCTACCTGCAAGAAGGCTTGCTGTGCTGAATGGAGAAAGTTGGTCCCTCAAGCCTCACCTGGGCGCAAATGACAGAACCGCTGTCAAGGACTCAATGGGAACAAAGTGTCCATGAAACGAGGCCATCTTTAAAAAACATGAAAGAGGAAGGCCGAATATGTGCATATTGGTGGACAGAAACGTGGTCAGAGACCCACGGAGCACAGCCCTGCACAGGAGGGGTGAGTCCACATTTGCCAACTCGCTGTATGCAGTGGTCACAACATTACATCCTGACATGCTGACAAGAATGAAGTGCATTCACACGGCTTGTAGGCTTCACCCCCCCCCCCATTATTATGGTTACGCTTCTCCTTACCGTCCCAAGCCCTCACCTGCTTCCTTGACTCACCCTTAGTGTGGGTGCTCTTGTTGGGCAAGGTGCCTGCCTGAGGGGAGATGAGTTGGCTGAATAAACACCTTCAGGTGTGCCAGCACAGGCCTTCCTGATGGACCAGCCTTTGCTCAGGTGAATCATGGAACATCCTGTCTCAGGTGGCTGGGAAAGGTGCATACCATCCATGCCTGTGGCTGCTGCTCTCAGGGCCACTCCTCCTAGAAAACTGGTTTGCTGCTGCCATGACTCCATGCATAGCCCAGTAGCAGGTCGGTCTGTACTTACCCAATGGATGGAGTGCCTGGCTGGAGAGCAGGGTTTGCACCCTGCACACTGAACTCTGACCATTCCCTTAAAGAATACATGGTCCTGCAGCCTGCAGAGCTGGAGCTGACCTCAGGTGTACAGCAGGCAGGGCAGGTAATGGCTGGGACAGTCACAGGCCTGCAGGAGCAGAGGAGCCCGGTGGGAGAAGGCCAAGGCTCTGCCAGGGAATGGGCTCAGAGCGCCAGCCTCTGCTGACCCCAGATGCTGTGGGCTCCATGGTATCCAAGGAGCAGGGACTACCCGTGAGAACCAGTGGGTTGAGGGTTCGCACCTCCTATGAGCACTGCCACGCATATAGCTCACATCGCTGCTGCCTCAGGAAGGTGGGGTGGGGGGAAATCTGAGGTTGCGGTGCTTGTGCACAGAACAGGCAAGATGGAAAGCTGAGGCTCCCAAGGAAGGGAAGGGTGCCCAGCGGCAGAGGAGCTGCCAGGGCTCTGTGAATTGCGCATGGTGATGAAGCCAGTCCATGCGCACATGAACAGGACACCCCAGCAAGATGGCACTGGTCCTGGGGGAAACCCACTTCCTGCCTGATTTGTGCCCCTCCCTCTGCGAAGGTCACTGCTGCTCAAACTGCATGCAAAACTGGAGTGGAGCCACACACCCAACTCTGGCATCACACACAGCTCTTCCAGCTGGGGCTGCTGCACTCTATAGAGAGGATTTGCTTCCTGGCTGCCCTTGCTGGAAGTACAGAGGCGGTGTGTGCACGTGTGTGTGTGTGTGCACGCGCACGTGTGTGCACGTGTGCCTTGCACGTGTGTGCATGTGTGTGTTGTATGCGCACATGCAAGCTCGTCTCTTTCTCTCCATCCCTTACCAATAGAACCTCAGGGACCTGAGTCCAACACTCAAGTGCTATAGATGAAGGAACAGAGGGCTGTGCTGGTGGCCAGGGACAATGTGCCCATCCACAGATGAATGGTGAAAAAGATGTGCTATTCACATACATGCGCTGCTACTTTGCCACAAAGGAGGGTGCGTTTGAGTCATCCTTAGGCAAACAGAGCCAGCTTGTGACTGTACTGGTAAGTGAACTACATTAGACACACAAGCTGAAACATCACGTGGTTTCTTCTACACAAGAAACCCCAAATGTAAACAAAGCAAAATAAATGACAGGTAACAGGAAACACAAAAGTAGATCTTCTGAATAAAAAAGAAGGGGACCAAGAGATGGAGGCAATGAGGGATGGGAAGAGGAAAAGACAGAAAGAATCAAGATGTGCTACCTGCATGCATCAACTCCCCACAATGAGTTTGATCATTACACACTATAAACATGTTCTAGAAAAAGGAAGAAGTCTAGGAGCCCGAACTAAATATTTTGGCTGGCAATCTGACTTTCCTTTAACAGAACGTCCTAACATGAAATAAATGTTTACCAAAAGGACTTCCTGGAGGAGGATATGGTTCTGTTTCTGGGAAACCATCAATTTGACACCTCTTTCCTACTCCTTCAGGCTCTGTGTCTTTGGACACATGCTGAGTTAGGCCTGGAAAAAAGTAGACTTCTCAGACTTCAAGCACAGTCCCAAGTGGTTTGGCAACAGTTGCTCTAGAGGCAAGTGGCACTGGGATCTGGGTCTTCTTGTCTCTTGGGAGAAGCAGGGCCTGACACAGGAATTCTAGTCTATGCAGGAAATGGTCCTAGCATTGGACAGGGAAGAGTAGCTGGCAGGCCATGAGAACATGTGACTGAGCCACTATAGTGGGTAAATGAAGCGGAAAAACAAACCTCAGAATGTCCCATGTGGGGGCCACCGAGCTGAATGGCATCTGGGTGCCGGCTCTCGAGGAGTCCCAAGAGCCCCCATGCTAGCAGTATGGGAATGAAATCTGTCAATACAGAGATGCATGGGCTGTAGGACGAGGCCCTAGGTGCGGGGCATGGAGTGGGCCACGCTGCATCTCTGTGACCCAATTCTAGCAGCAGGAAGGCTGGGCTCTGCCCAGCACACCACACTATGCTGGACCTGCTCCATCTTGCTCCCTATTTTCTCACTGTTTCTCCTGGCACCAGCCCACACCTCTCCTTCCTGAGAGAGTGTGAGAGAGCCCCTGAGTGAGGAGAGGCCTGCATCGCTCCAGTCCTCCAGGGTGCAGACGACTGTTACAGGCCTGTCCGGGGCCCGCCCCATGGCTGAGGACAGGCAGAGTCAAGTGCCACAAACGTGACTGTGCCTGCAGGGGCCACTCAGGCCCAGGAGCAAGACAGCATGGCTGGGAGGATGCAGCACTATACGCATGCCACTTCCACATGAAGAAAAACGGGGAGGCACTTGAGCCTCTCCCTGGCTTTGTGTTTGTGCGTCAGTTGATAGAAGGAAGAGGCAGAACACAGTCTTCTGCGTACCTAACTGGAAACTGGCTTTTTCACACAGACTTTTACCCAAGCAGCCCTTCCCCTAAGAATCTAGTATTTCTTTTGGCTCCTCTGAGACTTCCTTTGTCCTTTACTCTCAGTTACTTTCTTTTTGTTTGAGAGTGAACACAACAAGTGGAACACAATGAGTGTGCACCAGTGTTCTATTTGACAGGAAGTGCTGCCATCTTGGTTTCTAGTGTGCGCTGCATAAATGTGGGTTTCAGCCTTCCTGTGACCTTCTCTGCCATCTTTGCACTCCCTGGGAGGGTCTCCCAGAACCTTTCTTCCTGTCATGTTTGCTTTTTAGCACTCAGCCACTATACAACAGTATTTTACTGTTTATTGTAAGTTTCCTGACTCACATGTGAGCTCCATGAGAGCAGGTGCTGGAGAGAGGCGATCAAATTATCATCTTTGAATGAATTAGATTCTAGAGTAAGGGCTTCTAGGGTTTTCTTCAAAAGGCTATGGGTCACTACCTGGAGCTGATCCTGTGGCATCTACTGCTGCTTGGTCCTCGCCATGACAGAGAACTTCTGAGGCAGTGGCTGGCCTGGTAGCATGGAATCAGACAAAACTGAAGCCAGGGCCAGGCTCATCCACTCGGGATGGAAGGCTCATGGGGGCCATCAGATGGCACTGACAGATTAGGAGCGAGCCACAAAGGAACTCCCCACAGGAGAAACCCAAGGCAGGAAAGGCAAGGCAGATCTGTAGAGGGAGGCAGGGCCTGCCTTGGGGGCAGGCAGGGTTCTATGTTGGCAGGGTTCTTGGCAGCCACAGTGTAGGTGGTAGCTGGCCACAACCCCATGGCACATCTTCAGGCCACATGAGCTCTGCAGGAATCAACTGTTCTGGACAGTTACAGAAGCCTACATCATGGTAACCACCATCAGTTGGTGCTGACACATCCTCATCTGGTTTTCCTTTGGGATTTGATTTTGGAAATTCACATTGGAAAAAAGTTTTAATAGATAAATAAGCATAACTTTGGTATTTTCTTCCTGTCTTCCCTGGATCCCAACAGGAGGAAAGAAAATATCCCATGGCACTGAATATTCATGTCCTTGAGGAGAGATACTCTGGAGAAAGGGGATAAATGAAAACAGCAGGCCCTGAAGATTGCTCATGATGACTGAGACAGCTGTAAGTTGAGGGCTGCGTGAGCTGGGACCGGCTGTGGCCAGGAAGGAGAACAGCACAACCTGGAGCTGCAGAAAGACGGGGCAACTGGCAGCCTCGCCCCTCCCCCAACACGCTCACAGTGTGGTCCTCACTGGTGTATGGGGGGGAAGAATGGGGCTTCTGTGTGCAGCAGCTTCCGCACCTGTGGGATTGCTCCCTGCGGGGTGACACTGGACAGGCTCTCCAGGCGCTGGGCCCACATGTGAAGAATGGGCCGCCCTGACTCTGAGTAGAAAATGTGCCCAGGGAAAAGGGCTCAAAGGAGAGAGACTGCAGAGGATCTCCTGAGACGCCCAAGGGTGCCCGCTCTAGATCTGCCTCTCGACAAGTCCTCACGTTCCCTTTCAGTGTGTGATGCCATTTCCATTCAAACCGACAGGAAGGGCATATCCTGCAGCAAGCGCCTGTGAGAGAAAGCTAGAGCCTCAGGACCAGGCATCTCGTCCTGCTCCTGGATGTCCCGGCTCAGGAGAGCTTGGTTCCCAGGGCCACTTGCAGGGAAGCCCTGCTCAGGCGCACTCAGTGCCACTCCAGCGTGGCACAGATCCTGGGCACTTGGAGCTCTGAATCTGCCCGCAGCTCTGCCTGACCGGCTCTCCTACTCAGTCGCTCTGCACTGGGACCTGCTCAGGCCGCCCGTCCTTACATTAGTGAACCCTGCCAAAGCCTGAACGCATGCGGGGTGCAGGCGGCCGGTTCTACAGCAGACACACTGAGAACGGCTTCGTGCACTCCTGTAGAAACAGCATGCTGCCAGGCTGGGCAGGGTGTTCAGGGGGAGTGGGCGGAGAGAGCACTCAGGCTGACAGTTGAGGAGAGGGGAGGAACAGGCCAAGAGGACAAGGGACAGGCCCAGGAGTAGAGACCCCAGGCAGGGAGCCCAGATGCCCCGGGAGAAGGCGGGTGGGGTCTGAAGAGACCGGGGCTCTCTGGTGCTGCGCAGAGCCTGGTAAGTGAAAGCTGAGAGCGGATCCTGGGCTGAGCAAGCTGGAGGTGCTGGTGACCTTGGCTGGTGGTTTCAGTGCCATTTTCAAGGGGCCACGTGTCCCTAGAGTGGTTTGGGAGAGAACAGGAGGATATTTGAGACCGTGAGTGCAGGAGACATTCAAGGACATCTGCTGGGGAGAAGAAGAGCAGAGCAACAGGGAGGACCGCGTGAGAGGATGGAGGTCAAGGGCAGAGTTTCACCGTGCTCGTCTGGAGGCACAGGAAACGGCAGCCTTTTTAGTGGAGCAGGAGTGAGCCACCAAGACAGACAGATTCCCTGGGAGCCTGGGAGCTGCTCCCTGGCTGCTCCATCGCTCTTGAGCCAGCCTGGGCCCGGGCGATTCACTACTCTCCCACCAAGCTTCTTCTCCAGGAGCCCAGTCCTGCCTTCTCAGGAGGGAGTAGGTGGGGTTACCTCTCGGCTATGCTACACAGCCCTGGAGACCCCATAGGCTGCCCAAGAATTGTTTTATTCTTCTGTTCTTTCATGGTTCACTTCCTAGCAAATGACCGATAGCCTTAATTTCAACATGTTAAATCTTCATTAAGCACGAACTTAGTCAGTCACAGCCGTGTTCCGAGGCGGGTCTGACGTGCCCTTGGCACATGACCTTACCGCAATTCACTGACATGCGAAGTGATTGCCTCTGTTCTGTCCTTACATTTGTAAACCATGTTCTTTCTGTCCTTGCTTCTAAAAGGTCAAGTCTCTGTTTCAGACACCAAGTCTTCCCCTGGGTGGGGCCTGACCCTGGCTTTCCCCGAGGCAAAGGGATGGACGCTGACACTTCTCTTGGCGGCCGCTCACTCTGCCCTCGTGTTCTCTCCGCCCTAGGCTCCCGGGTCTCATCCTTGCAGCCCCAGCCGCGCCAGGCTCTCAGGCAGGCTGGCCCTCAGGAAAAGCATGCCGCATGTTCCGCCCAGCACTGCGGTGCCGACGTAAGGTTCTCCCGTCACACTCCCCAGAAGCCAGACCTCCAAGTGGCCCTACAAACTGTGCTCCATGGGCTTGGGGTGAACGGAGGAAACACATGCCCAACACACTTCCCGGGAGCCTCTGTCTCCAAATACACCCCCCTTCTGAGGTCCTGGGCTTAGGGCTTCAAAATGTGAGGTTTTGTTTTGCATTTCAGACAAGCTCTCACGACGCAGTTCAGGCTGGCCTCGAACTGTTGGTGACCCCCCTGCCTTGGCCTCCCCGAGTGCTGGGCTGCAGGTGTGCACTGCCCTGCTCAGCTCCCAACTCGAATGCTGAAGGAGGTGTGAGCTGGCATGGCTGTGTTGTGTCGCTCTGTCCACTGCCTGTGTCACCCAGCAGGACCTGATGTGGCACTTGCTCTGGGCCCTTGCAGATGGGACGCAGCACTTTGGTGCAGCTTCCTGATGAAGCACAGCAGGAGAGCACAGGGAAGCAGGAAGCCAGGCCAGACCCACTTGACACCCATCCAAACATCGGAACAAGACCCGGCCCACGAGGCTCCTGGACACAGTGACATTAGCCCCACATGGAAAGGTAAAAAGAGAAAATTGTAATGTCATCTGGCGAGATGGGGAATGTTACTTGATGTAATGAAACACTGCTTTCTATAAAATGGTTAGTATTGGAACAAAACCCCCGTCCTCATGCGTGTTGAAATGTACCTACAGTGACCTGCAGTATGCGTCTTACTTGATAAGGAAACTTCAGAATCGCTCACTAAAATAGGAAGCAAGGGTGCCAATAACCTCCCGTAACCATAGCAAATGACAGCCAGTGAAATGGGCCAAGAGGAGCAACAAAACATTCATGCTTAACCATTTTTTCACACTTTTACATTTTCAACATTAAGATGCTCATAACAATCAAACTACCTTACATCTGGTAAACCACGGTGGAAGAATAAGAAAGGAAGGGAAAGGTCCTATTATTTGTATGAAGGAGAATCCACAAATAAACAGGGTGAGTTGAAAAATTTGACAAGGATGGTGGGTCCACAAGGCAAGCATGTCAAGTTCAGATGTGTTCTTACTTGTTGTTAGCAACAAACAAAATTATTAAAACGATGCTGCTTATAATATTAACCAAATAAGATACAAAGAAAAAAAAACCAAGAAGATATACATAAGAAAATTAGGGAAAAATTATAGACCTGTATTTAAACACATTAAGAAGACTCATATAAAAATGGAAAAGTGTTCTATTCAGGACTGAAAGACCTGCTATTATAAAGTTAGAAATACTTCCCAATTAATTTACTGTCCAATGCAGTTCCAATAAAAGTCTCAAGAGGACTTTTGACAGTATCTGTAAAACTCCTGTCAAGAACTGAACAAAGAATTACAAAGAACTGAGAAAGGAGGAACCTGAGGCCTGAAGTGTGTGCCACTGCGCCCCTGCCCCACGAGGAGCCAGAAGTCCTCCTTGGCTGGCACTCTGCTCACAGGGCACAACAGCCAGCCTCAGGGGGGCAGACTGTGGTGCCCTTGGTAGTGACACACAGACTCAGGCTCACAGAGCCCTGGTGGCTTCTCCTGCCTCACAGACCCCCTGCGCCACAACCCCAGGACACCAGCCTTCGCAAAGTCGCTGATAACCCCAACCCTGACTGAGTCTCAAAACCACTTCCCCATTGTTCCTATCTCTGTAATCTTGTGTTTTCAAGACAGATGCAGACTGTAATATCTTCCTCCTATTCTCAGAAACAGCCTGATTGGAAAATCATAAACCTTTACTCATTCAGACAGCAGAGCAGGTAAGAGGCTGCAATGGGGAATCATGTTCACTGAGAGAAGAC
>PVIC010037690.1:0-17970 GCA_004025085.1 Thryonomys swinderianus | reverse complement strand
AAAAAAGCAGGTCAAATTTGCAGGTGTTTATATTTGAGGGAGGAATCTACGAATATCACTCCAGGTGCCCTTGGCTTGAATGGAGCTTGTGGTCACAAGGAGATATCCACCCGTGGAATAGCACTCCTAGTTGAGAGATTTCAAAAGGAGGCAGTGTGCAGCTTTCAATTCAAATTCTATACTGCAGAACATTACGTCTGTTTCTCCAACATTTTCCCGTACAAAGAGTGTGGGATTTCAATAATCAGGCCGAGTTCTCCTCAGGCCCAGGTAACATGGAGACTCAATCAGTTCCTACTCTTGAAAAGAGTTCACAGATTGAACAGGGTGTACCGTCCAACTCAGATTCTAAAAGACATTATATAACCACACGGTGTGAATTCCAACTATTGCTAAGGAAGATGAAGCCGCTGATATCACAGCTACTCACTTTCAGTTGCTTGGATTTTGCTATAAAGTCAGACCTGTGGCAATTAGGTGTGATCCAAGTCTTTGATGTGGAAAACAGGCATTTTCCACCTCTGTCTTCAGGCTCTAACTGTCCAAACACACATAGCAGAGTGCCAGCACTTGTTTCTGCAGCGGAATTATGACGTCATAATAGGACGTGCACTACCACAGACAAAGATAGTCTAAAGAATCAAACATTGCGTCCTTGTGGTAACCGGCTAGGAGCAGGGCATTGATAATTTCCACTCTGTACCTCAAACTGACTTCACAAGAAGCAGGTATAAGTGGCAGGTGTTTCTATTTGAGGGAGTAATCAATAAATATCACTCAAGGTGCCTTTGTGTTGAGTGCAGCTTTTGGTCACAAGGAGATATCCACCCGTGGAATACCACTCCTAGTTCAAGGATTTTCGAAGGAGGCAGTGTGCTTCTTTTGATGCAGATTTTAACCGGAAGAACATTATATCAGTTTCTCCAAAATTCGAATGGACAAATAGTTCGTGATTCCAATGTAAAGACAGTGCTCTTCTCAGGCACAGAGAACGTGGAAAATCAATCTGTTCCTACATTCCAAATAAGGCATAAGAGGAACAGGGAATACAGACCTGCTGAGATTGTGAAAACAAGTTTATAGCAACACGGTGTGAATGCCAACTTTAGTGTGGGGAGATTAAGTCCTTAATATTCCAGATTCTCCCTTTTGCTTACTTGCATATTGCTAGAAAATGGAGGCACCCGGCAAATTAGCTGTGATCCAATACTTTGCTGTGCTTAACACGCATTTGCTACCTCTGCCTTCAGGCTCTAACGCTCCAAGCACACATAGCAGTGCACCAGGCCTCGTTTCTACCAACGAATTTTGACGTCATAATTGGACTTTCTCTACGGCAGACAAAGGAAGTTTCACGGAACAAATTTTTGCGTCTTGGAGGTAAATGTCTAAGAGCAGGGAGGATCTAATTTCCACTCCAGCCCTCAAACTGACTTCACAAGAAGCAGATCTGACTTCCAGGTGTTTCTCTTTGAGGGAGTCATGTACAAACATCACTCAACCTGCCTTTCACTGGAGTCGATATTGTGGTCAAAAGGAAATATCCATCGGTGGGATAGGACTGTTACTGGAGAGATTTCCGAAGTAGTCATTGTGCATTTCTCCATTCAGATTCTAACCATCAGAATATTACGTCTCTTTCTCCTCCATTAAGACATACAAACAGTGCTGGATTTCAATAATCAAACAGAGTTCTCAGGCACAGGGGACATGGAGAATCAATCTTTTCCTACTCTTGAAAATAATCCACAGATTGACCATTGAGTACCGTCCCAACCAGATTCTGAAAGACATTTTATAGCAACACGGTGTGAATTGATACTTTTACTGGGGAGATGACACCCCTGATATCCCAGTTACTCACTTTCACTTGCTTGGATGTTGTTAGAAAAGAGAGGCATCTGGCACTTAGGTGTGATCCAAGACTTTGATGTGGAAAACAGGCATTTTCCACCTCTGTCCTCAGACTCTAAGCGTCAAAACACACATAGCTGTGTGCGAACACTCATTTCTACAGTGGGATTATGACGTCATCAAAGGAATTTCACTACCACAGACAAAGGTAATCTAAAAGAACAAACTCTTGCGTCCTGGAGGTAAATGGCTAGGAGCTGGGTGGGGCTAATTACCCCTCCGAACCTCAAATTGACTTCACAAGAAGCAGGTCAAAGTTGCAGGTGTTTCGATTTCAGGGAGGAATCTACGAATATCACCCCAGGCGCCCTTGGCTTGAATGGAGGTTTTGGTCACAAGGAGATATCCACCCATGGTAGAGCACTCCTAGTTCAGAGATTTACGAAGGAGGCAGTTGCTGCTTTCAGTCCAGATTCTATCCTGCACAACATTAGGTCTGTTTCTCCAAAATTTTCCCGTAGAAACAGTGCGTGATTTCAATAATCAGGCAGAGTTTTCCGCAGGCCCAGGGACCATGGAGAATCAATAATTTCCTACTCTTGAAAATAATTCACAGATTGAGCAGGGAGTACCGTCCCACTCACATTCTGAAAGACATTTTACAGCAACATGGTGTGAATTCCAACTTTTACTTGGGAAGATTAAGCCGCTGATATCCCAACTACTCACTTTCACTTACTTGGATGTTGCTATACATGAGAGGCATCTGGCACTTAGGTTTGATCCAAGCCTTTAGTGTGGAATAAAAGCATTTTCCACCTCTGTCTTCAGGCTCTAACTGTCCAAAC
This sequence comes from Thryonomys swinderianus, assembly GCA_004025085.1. Lineage (NCBI taxonomy): Eukaryota > Metazoa > Chordata > Mammalia > Rodentia > Thryonomyidae > Thryonomys > Thryonomys swinderianus. The sequence continues at coordinate 15,268 of PVIC010037690.1, read as the reverse complement.
ACACAGAGCAGTATGCACGGACTCTTTTCTATAGCAGGATTATGGTGTCAAAATAAGTCTTTCACTACCACAGACAAAGGTAGTCTAAAAGTACAAACTCTTAAATCCTTGTGGTAAATGCCTAGGAGCTGGGAGGTGCTAATTACCACTCTGATCCTCAAACTGACTTCAGAAGAAGCCTGCCTAAGTTGCAGGTGTTTCTATTTAAGGGAGGATCTACGAATATCACTCCAGGTGCCCTTGGCCTGAATGGAGTTTGTAGTCACAAGGAGATATCCTGCCGTAGTAGAGCACTCGAACTTGAGAGATTTCCGAAGAAGACAGTGTGCTGCTTTCAATTTAGATTCTATCCTGCAGAACATTACATCTGTTTCTCTGAAATTTTCCTGTACAAAGAGTGCGGGATTTCAATAATCAGGCAGAGTTCTCCTCAGGCCTAGGGACCATGTTGAATCAATCAGTTCCTAACCTTGAAAATAATTCACAGATGGAGCAGGGAGTACCGTCCCACTCAGATTCTGAAAGACATTTTATAGCAACACGGTGTGAATTTCAACTTTTGCTTGGGAAGATGAAGCCCCTGATATCACAGCTACTCATTTTCATTTGCTTGTATGTGGCTATAAATGAGAGGCCTCAGGCATTTAGGTGTGATCCCAGCCTTTAGTGTGGAATACAAGCAATTTGCACTTCTGTCTTCAGGCTCTAACTGTCCAAACACACAGAGCAGTGTGCCCAGATTCTTTTCTATAGCAGGATTATGGTGTCATAATAAGTCTTTCACTATGACAGACAAATGTATTCTAAAAGAACAAAATCTTAAATACTTATGGTTAACGGCTAGGAGCTGGTAGGTGCTAATTACCCCTCTGATCCTCAAACTGACTTCTCAAGAAGCCGGTCTAAGTTGCAGGTGTTTCTATTTGAGGAAGGATCTCCGAATATCACTCCAGATGCCCATGGTCTGAATGGAGCTTGTGGTCAGAAGGAGATATCCTGCCTTTGTAGAGCACTCCTAGTTGAGAGATGTCCAAAGGCGGCTGTGTGCTGTATTCAATTCAGATTCTATCCTGCAGAACATTACATCTGTTTCTCCAAAATTTTCCCATACAAAGAGTGCGGGATTTCAATAATCAGGGAAAGTTCTCCTCAGGCCTAGGGACCATGGAGAATCAATCAGTTCCTATCCTTGAAAATAATTAACACATGGAACAGGGATCAGCATCCCACTCAGATTCTGAAAGATATTTTATAGCAACACGGTGTGAATTCCAACTTTTGCTTGGGAAGATGAAGCCCCTGATATCACAGCTACTCACTTTCACTTGCATGGCTGTTGTTAAAAAAGAGAGGCCTCTGGCCATTAGGTGTGATCCAAGCCGTTTATGTAGAAAACAGGTGATTTCCACCTGTGACTTCAGGCTCTAACTGTCCAAACACACATACCAGTGTGCCAGGACTCGTTTCTACAGCGGAATTATCACTTCCTAATAGGACTTTCACTACCACAGACAAAGGTAGTCTAAAGGAACAAACACTTGCATCCTTGCAGTAACTGCCTAGGAGCTGGGAGTTCTTAACTTCCACTCTGTTCCTCAAAATGGCTTCACAAGAAGGATGTCTAAGTTGCAGGTATTTCTATTTGAGGATATAATCAATGAATATCACTGCAGGTGCCCTTGGCTTGAATGCAGGTTGTGGTCACAAGGAGATATCCACCCATGGAATACCACTCCTAGTTGCGAGATTTCCAAAGGAGTCAGTGTGCTTCTTTCGATACAGATTTTAAACTGCAGAACATTACGTCAGTTTCTCCAAAATTTTAATGGACTAAGAGTGTAGGACACCAATGTGAAACCAGAGTTCTGCTCTGGCACAGGGAACATGGAGAATCAATCTGTTCCTACCCTTGCAAATAAGGCACAGAAGGAGCAGGGAATACAGACCTCATCAGATTGAGAAAATCAGTTTATAGTAACACGGTGTGAATGCCAACTTTTACTTGGGTAGATTAATTCCTTAATATACCAAATTCCCCCTCTCGCTTGCTTGGATGGTGCTAGAAAATAGAGTCACCCGGCAAATTAGCTGTGATCCAATACTTTGATATGGTTAACAGGCATTTTCCACCTCTGCCTTAAGACTCTAATGCTCCAAGCACACATATCAGTGCACCAGGACTCGTTTCTAACAAGGGATTTTGACGTCATAATAGGACTTTCTCTACCGCAGATAAAGGAAGTCTCCAGGAACAAATTCTTGCGTCCTGGAGGTAAATGGCCAAGAGCAGGGAGGTGCTAATTTCCACTCCAGCCATCAAACTGACTTCACAAGAAGCAGCTCTGAGTTCTAGATGTTTCTCTTAGAGTGAATAATCTACAAATATCACTTCAGCTGCCTTTCACTTGAATGGAGCTTTTGGTCAAAAGGAGTTATCCACCCATGGGATAGCACTCCTATTTGAGAGATTTCCAAAGGAGGCATTGTGCTTCTCTCTATTCAGATTCTAACCTTCATAATGTTACGTCGATTTCTCCACCCTTAGCCCATACAAAGAGTGCAGGGTTTTAATAATCAGAGTTTTCCTCAGGCACAGGGGACATGGAGAATCAATCTGTTCCTACTCTTGAAAATAATTCACAGAATGAGCATTTAGTAATGTCCCAATCAGATTCTGAAAGACATTTTATAGCAACACGGTGTGTATTCCAACTTTTGATTGGGGAGATGAAGCCCCTGATATCCCAGCTACACAGTTTCACTTGCTTGGATGTGGGTATAAATGAGAGGCCTCGGGCATTTAGGTGTGATTCAAGCCTTTAATGTGGAAAACAGGCATTTTCCACCTCTGTCTTCAGGCTCTGACTGTCCAAACACACATAGCAGTGTGCCAGGACTCTTTTCTACAGCAGAATTATGACGTTGTAATAAGAGTTCCCTACCACAGTCAAAGGTACTATAAAGGAACATATACTAGCGTCCTTGCGGTAACCGGCTAGGAGCTGGGTGTTGCGAATTTCCACTCTGTTCTTCAATCTGACTTCACAAGAAGCAGGTCTAAGTTGCAGGTGTTTCTATTTGAGGGAGTAATCAATGAATATCACTCCAGGTGTCCTAGTCTAGAAGGCAGCTTGGGGTCAGAAGGAGATATCCACCCTTGGAATACCACTCCTAGTAAAGAGTTTTCCGAAGGATGCAGTGTGCTCCTTTCAATGCAGATATTAACCTGCAGAACATTATGTCAGTTTCTCCAAAATTTGAATGGACAAAGAGTGTGGGATTTCAATGAGGAACCAGAGTTCTGCTCTGGCACAGGAAACATTGAGGATCAATCTGTTCCAACATTTGCAAATAAGGCACAGATGGAGCAGGGAATGCAGACCTCCTCAGATTGTGAAAATCAGTGTATAGCAACACAGTGTGAATGCCAACTTTAGCTTGGGGAGATTAAGTCCTTAATATCTGAGATTCTCCCTTTTGCTTGCTTGGATGGTGATAATAAATAGAGGCAGCCGGCTAATTAGCTGTGATCCAATACTTTGTTGTGGTTAACAGGCACTTTCCACCTCTGCCTTCAGGCTCTCATGTTCCAAACACACATAGCAGTGAACCAGGTCTCACTTCTACCTAGGGATTGTGACGTCATAATTGGACTTTCTCTACCGCAGATCAAGGAATTCTCAAGGAACAGATTCTTGTGTCCTTGAGGTAAATGGCTAAGAGCAGGGAGGTGCTAATTTCCACTCCACCCCTCAAACTAATTTCACAAGAAGGAGGTATGAGTTTCATACGTTTCTCTTTGAGGGAGTAATCTACAAATATCACCCAGCTGCCTTTCGCTTGAATGGAGCTTGTGGTCAAATGGAGATATCCACCCGTGGGATAGCACTCCTATTCGAGCGATTTCCGAAGGAGTCATTGTGCTTTTCTTGATTCAGATTCTAACCTTCAGAATGTTACGTCGCTTTCTCCACCATTAGCCCAAACAAAGAGTGCGGGGATTCAATAATCAGAGTTTTCCTCAGGCACCAGGGAAATGGAGAATCAATCTGTTCCTACCCTTGCAAATAAGGCACAGAAGGAGCAGGGAATGCAGACCTCCTCAGATTGTGAAAATCATTTTATAGCAACACGGTGCGAATGCCAATTTTTGCTTCGGGAGATTAAGTCCTGAATACCCCAGATTCTCCCTTTTGATTGCTTGGATGGTGCTCGAATAGGAGTGCTACACCACAGGTGGATATCTCCTTTTGACTACAAGCTCCATTCAAGGGAAAGGCAGCTGGAATGATATTTGTAGATTATTCCCTGAAAGAGAAACACCTGGAACTCAGTCCTGCTACTTGTGAAGTCAGTTTGAGGGCCGGAGTGGAAATTAGCACCTCCCTGCTCTTAGCCATTTACCTCCAGGACACACGATTTTGTTTATTGAGACTTCCTTTATCTGCGGTAGAGAAAGTCCTATAATGACCTCAAAATCCCTTGGTAGAAACGAGTCCTGGTGAACTGCAATGTGTGTTTGGAGCGTTAGAGTCTGAAAGCAGAGGTGGAAAAGGCCTGTTAACCACATCAAAGTATTGAATCACAGCTAATTTGCCAGCTGCCTCTATTTTCTACCTTCCTCCAAGCAAGCGAAAGGGAGAATCTGGGATATTAAGGACTTAATCTCTCCAAGCTAAAGCTGGCATTCACACAGTTTTCCTATAAAATGATATTCACAATCTGATGGTGTCTGCATTCCCTGCTCCTTCTGTGCCTCATTTGCAAGGGTAGGGACAGATTGATTCTCAATGATTCCTGTGCCAGAGCAGAACACTGGTTTATCATTGGAATCCCACACTCTTTGTTCATTTCAATTTAGCAGAAACTGCCGTAATGTTCTGCAGGTTAAAAACTGCCTCTAAGAGGGCACACAGCATCCTTCAGAAATCTCTCAACTAGGAGTGATATTCCATGGGTGAATATCTGCTTGTGACCTACAGCTGCATTCGACACAAGGGAACCTTTAGTGATATTCGTTGATTACTCCCTCAAATAGAAACAGCTGCAACATATAACGGCTTCTTGTGAAGTCAGTTTGAGGGACAGAGAGTAAATTCGCAATTCCAGCTCCTAGCTGGTTACCGCAAGGACACAAGTGTTTGTTCCTTTATACTGCCTTTGTCTGTGATAGTGAAAGTCCTATTATGACGTCATAATTCTGCCGTAGAAATGAGTCCTGGCACAATGCTCTGTGTGTTTGGACAGTTAGAGACTGAAGATAGAGGTGGACATTGCCTGTTTTCCACATTAAAATCTTGGATCACACCTAAATGCCAGAGCCTCTCATTTATAGCAACATCCAAGCAAGTGAAAGAGAGTAGCTGGGATGTCAGGGGCTTCATCTTCCCAAACAAAAGTTGGAATTCACACCGTGTTGCTATAAAATGTCTTTCAGAATCTGAGTGGGACGGTACTCCCTGCTCAATCTGTGAATTATTTTCAAGAGTAGGAACTGATGGATTCTGCACGGTCCCTGGGCCTGAGGAGAACTCTGCCTGATTATTGAAATCCCGCACTCTTTGTACGGGAAATTTTGGAGAAACAGACATAATGTTTTGCTGGATAGAATCTGAATGGAAAGCAGCACACTGCATCCTTTGGAAATCTCTCAACTAGGAGTGTTCTTCCACGGCTGGATATCTCCTTGTGACCAAAAGCTCCATTCAAGCGAAGGGCACCTGGAGTGATATTCGTAGATTCCTCCCTCAAATAGAAACACTTGCAAATTTCACATGTTTCTTGTGAAGTCACTTTGAGGATCAGAGTGGTAATGAGCACCTCCCCGCTAATAGCTGTTTACCTCAAGGACGCAAGTGTTTGTTCTTTTAGACTACCTTTGTCTGTGGTAGTGAAAGTCCTATTATGACGTCATAACCCCACAGTAGATATGAGTCCTGGCACACATTTATGTGTGTTTGGAGGCTTAGTGCCTGAAGTCAGAGGTGGAAAATGCCTCTTTTCCACATCAAAGGCTTGGATCACACCTAAGTGCCAGATGCCTCTTTTCTAGGAACATTCAAGCAAGTAAAAGTGAGTAGCTGGATATCAGGGGCTTCATCTCCCCAGCAAAAGTTGGAATTCACAGCATGTTGCTATAAAATGTCTTTCAGAATCTGGTTGGGACAGTACTCATTGCTCAATCTGTGAATTACTTTCAAAATTAGGAAAAGTCTGATTCTCCATGTCCCCTGTGCCTGAGAATTCTGTTTCCTTATTGAAATCCTGCACTCTTTGTATGTCTGAATGGTGGAGAAAGAGACGCAATATTCTGAAGGTTTAAAACTGAATCGGGAAAAGCACAATGACTCCTTCGGAAATCTCTCGAATAGCAATGCTCTCCAACGGGTGGATATCTCCTTTTGAGCACAAGCTCCATTCAAGCGAAAGGCAGCTGGAGTTATATTGGTAGATTACTCTCTCAAAGAGAAACACCTGGAACTCAGACCTGCTCCTTGAGAAATCAATTTGAGGGTCGGAATAGAAATTAGCACTTCCCTGCTCTTAGCCATTAACCGCCAGGACTCAAGAATGTGTTCCTTGAGACTTGCTTTATCTGCGGTAGAGAAAGTCGAATTATGATGTCATAATCCCTTGGGAGATACAAGTCCTGGTGCACTGCTAAGTGTGTTTGGAGCATTAGAGCCTGAAGACAGAGGAGGAAAATGCGTGTTAACCAAATCAAAGTACTGGATCACAGGTAATTTGCCGAGTGCCTCTATTTTCTAGCAACATTCAAGCAAGCGAAAGGGAGAATCTGGGATATTAAGGACTTAATCTCCCCAAGCTAATTTGCCTCGCACACCGTGTTGCTGTACAATGATTTTCACAATCTGAGTGGGTCTGTATTCCCCGCTCCTTTTGTGCCTTATATGCAAGTGTAGGAACAGGTTGATTCTCCTCGTTCCCTGGGACTGAGCAGAACTCTGGCTTTTCATTGGAATCCCGCATTCTTTGTCCATTCGAATTTTGGAGAAACTGGCGTAATGTTTGCAGGTTAAAATCTGCATCGAAAGAAGCACACTGCCTCCTTCAGAAATCATTCAACTAGGAGTTGTATTCCACGGGTTGATATCTCCTTGTGACCAAAAGCTGCATTCAACACAAGGGCACCTGCAGTGATATTCGTTGATTACTCCCTCAAATAGAAACACCTGCAACTTAGACCTTCTTGTTGTGAGGTCAGTTTGAGGAACAGAGAGGAAATTCGCAACTCCCACCTCCTAGCCCATTATTGCAAGGATGCCAGTGTTTGTTCTTTTATACTACCTTTGTCTGTGGTAGTGAAGGTCCTATTACAACGTCAAAATTCCGCTGTAGAAATGAGTCCTGGCACACTGCTATGTGTGTTTGGACACTTAGCGCCTGAAAACAGTGGTGTAAAATGCCTGTTTTCCACATTAAAGGCTTGGATCAAACCTAAATGCCAGATGCCTCTCATTGATAGCAACATCCAAGCAAGTGAATGTGAGTAGCTGGCATATCAGGGACTTCATCTTCCCAAGGAAAAGTTGGAATTCACACCGTTTTGCTATAAAATGTCTTTCAGAATCTGACTTGGACAGTGATCCATTCTCAATCTGTGAATTATTTTCAAGAGTAGGAACTGATTGATTCTCCATGGTCCCTGGACCTGGGGAGAACTCTGCATGATTATTGAAATCCCGCACTCATTGTATATGAAAATTTTGGAGAATCACACGTAATGATCTGCAGGATAGAATCTGAATTGAAAGCAACACACTGCCTCTTTTGGAAATCTATCAACAAGGAGTGCTCTTAAAGGCTCAAAATCTCCTTGTGACCACAAGCTCTATTCATGCCAAGGGCACCTGGAATGATATTTGCAGATTCCTCCCTCAAATAGAAACACCTGCCACTTAGAACTGCTTCTTGTGAAGTCAGTTTGAGGAAGACAGAGGAAATTTGCAACTACCAGCTGCTAGCTGGTTACCGCAAAGACACAAGTATTTGTTCCTTTAGACTACCCTTGTCTGTGGTAGTGAAAGTCCTATTATAATGTCATAATCTCGCTGTAGAAATGAGTCCTGGCACACTGCTATGTGTGTTTGGACGCTCAGAGCCTGAAGACAGAGGTGGAAAATACTTTTTTTCCACATCAAAATCTTGGATCACACCAAATTGCCACATGACTCCATTTTCTACCAACATCCAAGCAAGTGAAAGTGAATAGCTGAGATATCAGGGGCTTCATCTTCGCAAGCAAATGTTGCAATTCACACCGTGTTGCTGTGAAATGTCTTTCTGAATCTGATTGAGACGGTACTCAGTGCTCAATCTTTGAATTATTTTCAAGAGTATGAACAGATTGATTCTCACTGACCCCTCTGCCTGAGGAGAACTCAGTTTGATTATTGAAATCCCGCACTCTTTTATGGGCTAATGGTGGAGAAAGAGACGTAATATTCTTAGGTTAGAATCTGAATCGAGAAAAGCACAATGCCTCCTTCAGAAATCTCTCGAATATTAATGCTACCCCACGGGTGGATCTCTCCTTTTGACCACCATCTCCATTCAAGCGAAAGGCAGCTGGAGTGATATTTTTAGATTACTCCCTCAAAGAGATACACCTTGAAGTCAACCCTGCTCCTTGTGAAGTCAGTTTGAGTGGCAGAGTGGAAATTAGCACCTCCCTGCTCTTAGCCATTAACCACCAGGACTCAAGTATGTGTTCCTTGAGACATCCTTTATCTTCGGTAGAGAAAGTCCAAAGATGACGTCACAATGCCTTGGCAGAAAGGAGTCCTGGTGCCCTGCTTTCTGTGTTTGGACCGTTAGAGCCTGAATACAGAGGTGGAAAATGCGTGTTGACCACATCAAATTTTGGATCACAGGTAATTTGCCGGGTGCCTCTATTTTCTAGCACCATCCAAGTAAGCGAAAGGGAGAATCTGGGATATTAAGGACTTAATCTCTCCAAGCAAATTTGGCATGAACACCATGTTCCTATAAACTGATTTTCACAATCTGAGTATGTGTGTATTCCACGCTCCTTCTGTGCCTTATTTGCAAGTGTAGGAACAGATTGATTCTCCATGTTCCCTCTGCCTGAACAGAACTCTGGCTTCTCATTGGAATCGCGCACTCTTTGTCCATTTGAATTTTGGAGAAACTGACGTAATGTTCTGCAGGTTAAAATCTGCATCCAAAGAAGCACATTGCCTCCTTCAGAAATCATTCAACTAGGAGTGGTATTCCACGGGTCGATATCTCCTTGTGACAAAAAACTGCATTCAACACAAGGGCACCTGGACTGATATTCATTTATTACTCCCTCAAATGGAAACACCTGTAACATAGACCTGCTTGTTGTGAAGTCACGTTGAGGAACAGAGAGGAAATTCGCAACTACCAGCTCCTAGCCTGTTATCGCAAGGACACCAGTGTTTGTTCTTTTATACTACCTTTGTCTGTGGTAGTGAAGGTCCTATTACGACGTCATAATTTCGCTGTAGAAATGAGTCCTGAAACACTGCTATGTGTGTTTGGACACTTAGAGGCTGAAGACAGAGGTGGAAAATGCCTGATTCCACATTAAAGTCTTGGAACACACCTAAATGCCAGATACCTCTCATTTATATCAACAACCAAGCAAGTGAAAGTGAGTAGCTGGGATATCAGGGGCTTCATCTTCCAAAGCAAAAGTAGGAATTCACACATTGTTGCTATAAAATGTCTTTCAGAATCTGAGTGGGACGATATTCCCTGCTCAATCTGTGAATTATTTTCAAGAGTAGGAACTGATGGATTCTGCACGGTCCCTGGCACTGAAGAGAATTCTGCCTGATTATTGAAATCCCGCACTCTTTGTATGGGAAAATTTTGGAGAAACAAACGTAATATCCTGCAGGATAAAATCTGATTGGAAAGCAGCACACTGCCTTCTTCGGAAATCTCTCAACTAGGAGTGCTCTTCCACGGCTGGATATCTCCTTGTGACCACAAGCTCCATTCAAGCCAAGGGCACCCGGAGTGATATTCGTAGATTTCTCCCTCAAATAGAAACACCTGGAAATTTCACATGCTTCTTGTTAAGTCTATTTGAGCATCAGAGTGGTAATGAGCACCTCCCAGCTAATAGCCGTTTACTTCAAGGATGCAAGTCTTTGTTCTTTTAGACTACCTTTGTCTGTGGTAGTGAAACTCCTATTATAACGTCATAACCCCACTGTAGAATTGAGTCCTGGCACACAGCTATGTGTGTTTGGACGCTTAGAGCCTGAAGTCAGAGGTGGAAAATACCTGTTTTCCAGATCAGAGGCTTGGATCAAATCTAAGTGCCAGATGCCTCTCTTTTCTAGCAACATTCAAGCAAGTGAAAGTGAGTAGCTGGGATATCAGGGGCTTCACCACCCCTGCAAAAGTTGGAATTCACACCGTGTTATTCTAAAATGTCTTTCAGAATCTTGTTGGTACGCTACTCAATGCTCAATCTGTGAATTATTTTCAAAATTAGGAAAAGACTGATTCTCCATGTCCCCTGTGCCTGAGAACTCTGTTTGATTATTGAAATCCTGCACTCTTTGTATACTGAATGGTGGAGAAATAGACGGAATATTTAAAAGGTATAAAACTGAATCGTGAAATGCACAATGCCTCCTTCAGAAATCTCTCGAATAGCAATGCTATCCCACTTGTGGATATCTGCATTTGAGCACAAGCTCCATTCAAGTGAAAGCCAGCTGGAGTGATATTTGTAGATTACTCCCTCAAAGAGAAACTCCTGGAAATCAGACCTGCTTCTTGTGAAGTCAGTTTGAGTGTCGGAGTGGAAATCACCTCCCTGCTCTTAGCCTTTTACCTCCACAATGCAAGAATTTGTTTCTTGAGACTTCCTTTAGCTGCCGTAGAGAAAGTCCAATTATGACGTCAAAATATATTGGTAGAAACGAGGCCTGGTGCACTGCTATGTGTGTTTGGAGTATTAGAACCTGAAGGCAAAGATAGAAAATGCCTGTTAACCACATCAAACTATTAGATCACAGCTAATTTGCCGGGTGCCTCTATTTTCTAGCACCATCCAAGCAAGCGAGAGGGGGAATTAGGTATATTAAGGAATTAATCAACCCAAGTAAAAGTTGGCATTCACACCTTGTTGCTATAAACTGATTTTCTCAATCTGATGAGGTCTGTATTCCCTGCTCCTTCTGTGCCTTATTTGCAAGGGTAGGAACAGATTGATTCTCATTGTTCCCTGGGGCAGAGCAGAACTCTGCTTTCTCATTGGAATCCCCACTCTTTGTCCATTCAAAGTTTGGAGAAACTGACGTAATGTCATGGAGGTTCAAATCTGCATTGAAAGAAGCACACTTCCTTCATCAGAAATCTTTCAACTAGTAGAGCTATTCCAAGGGTGGATATCTCCTTGTGACCACAAGCTGCATTCAAGCCAATGGTACCTGGAGTGATATTTGTTGATTACCCCCTCAAACAGAAACACCTGCAGATTAGACCTGCTTCTTGTGAATTCAGTTTGAGGAACAGTGTGGAAATTAGCAACTCCCAACTCCTAGCCACATACCGCAAGAACACAAGCCTTTTTCCTTTACGCTACCATTGTCTGTGGTAGTGAAAGTCCTATTATGACGTCATAATCCCGCTGTAGATATGAGTCCAGGCACACTGCTATGTGTGTTTCGACGCTTAGAGCCTGAAGACAGAGTTGGAAAATACCTGTTTTCCACATCAAATGCTTGGATCACAACTAATTGCCACATGCCTCCCTTTTCTAGCAACACCCAAGCAAGTGGGATTCATCTTCTCAAGCAAATATTGGAATTCACACCGTGTAGCTCTGAAATGTATTTCTGGATCTGATTGGGACGGTACTCAATGCTCAATCTTTGAATTATTTTCAAGAGTACGAACACATTGATGCTCCATGACCCCTGTGCCTGAGGAGAACTCACTTTGATTATTGAAATCCCACACACATTGTATGGGTAATGGTGGAGAAAGAGATGTAATATTCTGAAGGTTAGAATCTGAATTGAGAAAAGCACAATGCCTCCTTTGGAAATCTCTCAAATAGGAGTGCTCTTCCACGGGTGGATATCTGCTTTTGACCACTATCTCCATTCAAGCGAAAGGTAGCTGGAGTGATATTTGTAGATTACTCCCTCAAAGAGATACACCTGGAAGTCAAACCTGCTCCTTGTGAAGTCAGTTTGAGTGGCGGAGTGGAAATTAGCACCTCCCTGCTCTTAGACATTAACCGCCAGGTCTCAAGAATGTGTTCCTTGAGACTTCTTTTATCTGTGGTAGAGAAAGTTCAATTATGACGTCACAATCCCTTGGCAGAAACGAGTCCTGGTGCACTGCTATGTATGTTTGGAGGGTTAGAGCCTGAAGACAGAGGTGGAAAATGCGTGATAACCACATCAAAGTATTGGATCACATGTAATTTTCCAGGTGCCTCTATTTTCTAGCACCATCCAAGCAAGTGAAAGGGAGAATCTGGGATATTAAGGACTTAATCTCCCCAAGCAAATCTGATTTTCACAATCTGAGTAGGTCTGTATTCCCCGCTCCTTCTGTGCCTTATTTTCAAGTGTAGGAACAGATTGATTCTCCACGTTACCTGTGCCTGAGTAGAACTCTGGCTTCTGATTGGAATTGTGCAATCTTTATCAATTCGAATTTTGGAGAAACGTACGTAATGTTCTGCAGGTTAAAATCTGCATCGAAAGAAGCACACTGCCTCCTTCAGAAATCATTCAATTAGGAGTCGTATTCCACGGGTCGATATCTCCTTGTGACCAAAAGCTGCATTCAACACATGGGCACCTGCAGTGATATTCGTTGATTACTCCCTCAAATAGAAACACCTGCAAATTAGACCTGCTTGTTGTGAAGTCAGTTTGAGGAACAGAGAGGAAATTCACAACTCCCAGCTCCTAGCCCGTTATCGCAAGGACGCCAGTGTTTGTTCTTTTATACTACCTTTTTCTGTGGTAGTGAAAGTCCTATTACAACGTCAAAATTCCGCTGTAGAAATGAGTCCTGGCACACTGTTATGTGTGTTTGGACACTTAGACCCTGAAAACAGAGGTGTAAAATGCCTGTTTTCCACATTAAAGGCTTGGATCAAACCTAAATGCCAGATGCGTCTCATTGATAGCAACATCCAAGCAAGTGAAAGTGAGTAGCTGGCATATCAGGGGCTTCATCTTCCCAAGCAAAAGTTGTAATTCATACCGTTTTGCTCTAAAATGTATTTCAGAATCTGAGTGAGACAGTACTGCGTGCTCAATCTGTGAATTATTTTCACGAGTAGGAACTGATTGATTCTTGTGGTCCGTGGGCCTGTGGAGAACTCTTCCTGATTATTGAAATCCCTCACTCTTTGTACAGGAAAATTTTGGAGAAACAGACGTAATGTTCTGCAGGATAGAATCTGAGTGGAAAGCAGCACACTGCCTCCTTCGGAAATCTCTCAACTAGGAGTGCTCTTCCACGGCTGGATATCTCCTTGTGACCAAAAGCTCCATTGAAGCCAAGGGCACCTGGAGTGATAATCGTAGATTCCTCCCTCAAATAGAAACACCTGCAAATTTCGCGTGCTTCTTGTGAAGTCAGTTTGAGGATCAGAGTGGTAATGAGCACCTCCCAGCTAATAGCTGTTTACCTCAAGGATGCAAGTGTTTGTTCTTTTAGACTACCTTTGTCTGTGGTAGTGAAAGTCCTATTATGACGTCATAACCCACTGTAGAAATTAGTCCGGGCACAAATTTATGTGTGTTTGGACGCTTAGAGCCTGAAATCAGAGGTGGAAAATGCCTGTTTTCCACACCAAAGGCTTGGATCACACCTAAGTGCCAAATTCCTCTCTTTGCTAGGAACACTCAAGCAAGTGCAAGTGAGTAGCTTGGATAAGAGGGGCTTCATCTCCCCAGCAAAAGTTGGAATTCACACCGAGTTGGCATAAAATGTCTTTCAGAATCTGAGTAGGTCGGTACTCCCTGTTCAATCTGTGAATTACTTTCAATTGTAGGAACTGATGGATTCTCCACGGTCCCTGGGCCTGAGGAGGACTCTGCCTGATTATTGAAATCCCGCACTCTTTGTACGGGAAAATTTTGGAGAAACAGACGTAATGATCTACAGGATAGAATCTGAATTGAAAGCAGCATACTGCCTCCTTCGTAAATCTCTCAATTAGGAGTGCTCTTCCATGGGTGGATATCTCCTTGCGACCACAAGCTCCATTCAAGCCAAGGGCACCTGGAGTGATATTCGTAGATTCCTCCCTCAAATAGAAAGACCTGTAACTTTGACCTGCTTCTTGTGAAGTCAGTTTGAGGATCAGAGTGGTAATTAGCACCTCCGAGCTCCTAATCATTTACTTCAAGGACGCAAGAGTTTGTTCTTTACGACTACCTTTGTGTTGTAGTGAAAGTCTTAATATGACGTCATAATCCCACTGTAGAAATGCTTCTTGGCTATGTGTGCTTGGACGCTTAGAGACAGAAGACAGAGGTGGAAAATGCCTGTTTTCCACATTAAAGGTTGGATCACACCTAAGTTCCAGATGCCTCTCTTGTCTAGCAACAACCAAGCAAGTGAAAGTGAGTAGCTTGATATCAGGGGCGATATCTCCCCAGGAAATGTTGGAATTCACAACGTGTTGCTGTAAAATGTCTTTCACAATCTGGTTGGGACGGTACTCAATGCTCAATCTATGAATTATTTTTAAGAGTGGGGAAAGATTGATTCACCATGTCCCCTGTGCCTGAGAACTCTGTTTCATTACTGAAATCCTGCACTCTTTGTCTGACTTAATGGTGGAGAAAGAGACATAATATTCTGAAGGTTAGAATCTAAATCGAGAAAAGCACAATGCCTCGTTGGGAAATCTCTCAAATAGGAGTGCTATCCCACAGTTGGATATCTCCTTTTGACCACAAGCTCCATTCAAGCGAAAGGCAGCTGTAGTGATATTTGTAGATTACTCCCTCAAAGAGAAACACCTAAAACTCAGACCTGATTCTTGTGAAGTCAGTTTGAGGACCGGATTGGAAATTATCGCCTCCCTGCTCTTAGGCATTTACCTTCAGGAAACAAGAGTTTGTTCCTTGAGACTTTCTTTATCTGCCGTAGAGAAAGTCCAATTATGACGTCATAATATGTTGGTACAAACGAGGCCTTGTGCACTGCTATGTGTGTTTGGAGCGTTAGAGCCTAAAGACAGAGGTGGAAAATGCCTGTT
>PVIC010037689.1:0-17957 GCA_004025085.1 Thryonomys swinderianus | reverse complement strand
CCGTTATAGCTTGTATCTAGATTCCTCCAACCCCCAACTTCAGGCAGTCATAGATGGGGCTTTTTCAGAGGTGGCTGTTTCTAGAGTATATGATGCTGGGATGGGTTGATTCATGGTACGAAACTAGGAGACACTGGGATTAAGGGTGTGAGTCCTAAGTAGCCATCATAAGTAGCCAGGAGGCAGAGACAGGAGGATTGCTAAGTTCGAGGCTTGCCTGGGCTACATAGTGAGCTCAGGGCCAGCCTGAACTACAAAGCGAGACCCTGTCTCAAAAAACAAACAAACAAACAAACAAAAAATAAGAGATAGAAAGAGCCAGGGCTACTCCTTGCCTGTTTTGCTGCCTTCTGCTCAGCATGGACTGTTTCTCTTCTTCCATGCCGATCTGCCATGCCACCCTGCCTTGGAGCCAGCCAGTTATGGACTAAAACCTCCACAAATTATGAGCTAAATGACGTTATCCCCTTTAACTCTGGGTGTCAGGTATTTTGTCCCAGCAGTGAGAGGAGAGTAAGACAACGGCATATCTCAGCTTCAAATACATGAAAATGATATGCATTCTAGCGCAGCGATACATACGGGTAACTTGACAGACAGGAGGAATATACATCCTAGATCGCTCATCCTAAACATGCCCTTAAGATCACAGAAACATGCCCAGCTCCAGAACAAAATGTGCATCTCTCTTAAGAGCCCACGTTTTATTCTCTCTGTTTATACTTTTAAAAATTCTGCCTAATAAACCTCTTTATGTTCCTCATGGGGCCGTCTCAAAAGCTCTTTTTCTGTGACATAAGTCAGCAAATCTACAATCCACTCCATAGGTGAGGGAGTGGTCCCCATCTTCTCTTTGGGGAACCTCTGTAGCCCTCATCTGCTGATAGTCTGTTCCAAAGTCTTAAGGCAATAAAGGAAAGAGATAAAAAAATGAAGGCAAATGCCCAGCCCTGGGCTGTTCAGGCCCAGCCCCACACACCCTATTATAAACAGAATTTCAACACACGGAAAGCGGGCAAAGGTAAGCAAAAGAGCCAGAATATACTTTACCCAATACACTAATGAACAGGTAGTGACATCACACTTTTAACAATGGGAGAATAGATACAAAATCCTGAAGGACAAGGAGCATGAAGATCCTGAGGCACGTGGAACTTGCTGATGGAGAGGGAGGACTCGAAAATTTGTCCAACATGTGACAATCCCGTTGCGTGAATTCCAGGCTAAGGGAAGAGGACACCGGAAACTGCAGATTTCATCAAAAGAGAAAAAGCAAGGCAGAGCCCAAGCCCCAGTGGCTCCCAGTCCTGCAGACTCCGCGTGCAGCTCTGGCAAGGCAGGAGGCCCTGGCAAGATCGATACACAACAGCTCTCTGGCGTCTGGGCTTGTGTTGTCAGCAGGGGAAGGTCAGGATAACAATGCTTAAGGGCACGCATCAAACTCTACCTGCCAGGGACAATGCTGAGGGGAGGCTGCTGTAGAGAAAAGCTTCCAGGAACAGAAAAGACATCTCCTCCAAAGAGGACCCAGTGAAAGAGATGGGGCTGATAAACCCCAGCCTCTTAAAAAGAGAACCACTGTAAAACTGTGTTTACAATCTCCAAGCTCGTGGCAAGAAATGGATGTTCCTATAGGGAGGGGCTTTAAAAAGTACTTTAAGAGACTGCGGGTAAAGAAGCTCATACAGAAAAAACCCGAAGCTCCCTCCATTTCAGCAGTCCACAGGACCCCCGCTTCCTTCCTGCACACAGCTGAAGGCACAAGGCCACATCTGAGCCTCACCAGCTGCAGACGCCTAGATTGGGGCTTTTTTTGTTTTTTTTGTTGTTTTTTTTTTTTTGAGACAGGGTCTCACTTTGTAGCTCAGGCTGGCCCTGAGCTCACTATGTAGCTCAGACAAACCTCGAACTCAGCAGTCCTCCTGCCTCTGCCTCCCAAGTGCTGGGATTAGAGCTTTGAGCCACCAAGCCTGGCATTTGTGGTATGTGGTACTGATTGCCGGTGGGTCTGAGTCAACACACCCAGTATTGTATGTGGTTATCAGGGATGAACCAGGGACCTTGCACTTACCAGGCAGGCGTTGGAAGCACTGAGCTAAATCTCTGGCCCCAGACTCCCAGATTAACCCTGTCCCAACAGGAGGGACCCAGCAGGATCTAGTGCATTCTCTAGGGCATACACCACAGTCCTAGCATGGCTGCCAGTTCTGCTCTGCCAGTGGCCCCTGTCAAAAGCCTCCCCCTTACCCCAGAATGGAACTTCAGCCCTTTCTGCATGGTTAGATTATGGACAGCTAAAGACAAGTAGAAATAGTATTAGCCATCAGAGAGGGCTGAGCCCTCAAGGAGGATGAGAACACAGCGTAGCTATGGCTGGGCGCGCATCTGTTAAGACCAGGCCTCGAGATAAAGAGGGAAATGACCAGGCCTGTATAACTCTCAGGGGATAAGATAACCGGTATCACCTGGTCCAATAAAGTCTAGATAGACATTAGTCATGCAGGTCGGGGTGATGAGGACCTCCTGACGCACCCCTTTCTAAAAAAAAAAAAAAAAAGTCTTTGTTCTTTCCATGTACACTTGCTACGTGACCTGTTTCCCATTGGATCAATATTACCTCAGTGGCTATACTTGTAATCTTATTGATTGATCATAGTTTTCACCCACATCATACTTACCTCATGATTTTGGTCTAGAAATCTTCCTTTAAAAAGTAGCCCTCTGGGGCCGGAGATTTAGCTCAGTGGTTCCAGCGCCTGCCTCGCAAGCGCAAGGTCCTGAGTTCGATCCCGGAGACCACATGGAATGCTGGGCGTGGTGACTCACGCCCACCAGCCATCAATACCACATACCACAGTGCCGGGCATGGTGGCTCATGCCTGTTATCCCAGCACTCAGGAGGCAGAGACAGGAGGATGCTGAGTTCAAGGCTTGCCTGGGCTACATAGTGAGCTCAGGGCCAGCCTGAACTACAAAGCAAGACCCTGTCTCAAAAAAAAAAAAAAAAAAAAAGTAGTCCTCTGCAACTCACTTTTGGGTCCCCTCTTATCTCTTAGGAGCTAGCTCACCCAATAAATAGTCCCCATTCTTAACCTCCTTTGTTGCTTAGAATTAGTTCTTCGATTTTGGGGAACACGAACTTGATGTATCTGACATCTAGCAGGTTGGAAGTTACATTTATTTCCCTTATGTCTGTAACCTGCCTAGATCTTCCCAGGGCAAGCTTTTTTTTCCTTCAGGGGTCAACATCCCAAACTACTGAAGCCACCTCCACGTTCCTGTGGATGGATGAACTAGGCCATCTGAGCGAGTCCTGTCCAGAGTCGGGACACGGAAGGGCCCAAGAATTTTTCTAAGGGTAAAAACTGGACTGGATTTGGAGCAAGAGCTTTGGAAATGTAGTTTGCCTTGACTTTCCTTATTTCCAGCAACCTCGCATGATTCTGCACATTCATTTACTCCTGAAATATTCACGATGCTTCCTCAGACCAATCTTAGGTGAGGATACAGAGGCAGAGGCAGAGGCAGAGCCATGGTGGTCCTGAGGAAGAACGGCACAGTAAGAGGATGTCCATGCTGGTGACAGCGCCAACCCCATGCCCATCCTGCCACAAGGCTGTGGTGAGAGGGGCCAAGGCAGGAGGAAGGGGAGGGGAAAGCGCGCTGCCATTGAGTTCTGAGCTGGAGATTTCGTGCACGCTTCCTCTGCCTCTGGACTGTGCACCCCAGATGGGTAGGAGGCTCAGTGGGCTTCCTGGGCAACCCCAGCAGGAGCAGACCCTGCTCCCAGCCATTCTCCGAGCCGAAGGGGAGTCAGTCCTCAGGCCGAGCCCACAGATAGCACGTTGTCTGCTTCCAGACCCCAAGTGGCAAAGCCCCGCCCACCCCCAACCACAAGCACAGGCATCTCTAGCAGCGCAGTGCTGTCCCAGGCTGGGTCACAGCCTCACACAAGCCATCACTAGGCTTGTTTGTGCCATGATTGCCCAAGCGTTAGATATGGAAAGAGGAGGGTACAGGGAAGCCTGCGGTGGCAACCCGAGCGAGCCCATAGTTCGTAAGAGGCAAAGATACAAATCCAGATGCCAGGCACAAGCCTGTCACATACATACATGTACATATATGTACTGTTTTGTATATAAAGATACAAACATCTCCTACCTCTGCCCACTCTGAAGGCCTGACACACAGAATCCCCATAATGCCCAGCATGCCAAGCACCTCCATGCTGATTTTAAGTGCCACCTTCCGTGGAAGCCGGAGTGCCTTACAGCAACGGCTGTTCCAGGACGTCAGCGGGGAAACACAAGCCGGAGCGTCCTGCCTGTACCCGGGCTGCCCTCCGCCTGGCTGCCCTCCTGCCAGTCCTCCTGCGACTCCCCTTCGACACACACAGCCGCAGCCTGCGCCTCCCCAGGGCTCGGGTCCCTGCTGCTGTGCAGCACACGCGGAAGCACCGCACGCAAGCGCGAGCCCCTCGGAAACTCCACCGCCCTGGTGCACAGCCCAGCTCTGTTGGCATTAGTCACTTTTTACCTCTCTGAGGCTCCATTTCTTCCTCCAGCGCCCAGCACCTTGCCCGGCACCCCAAGAACCATCGGTCTCTGGATCCCCCAATGCCATTACTCGCCGATTTTACCCACTTGCTGGAACGCAGTAACCGGCACCACCCCTCTGACGCTCAGTCCAGGTCGACATCAGTGGGCTGAGCTCGTCCCGCCCATTGCCCTGGCCGAGCCCCTGAGGAGAACCGTGCAGGAGGAGGGGCCTGGGGCTCCTCGTTCTCCCACTGGCTCCTCCACCTGTTTGTTTCTCGGGCTCACTGGGACGCTCCTCATTCTCTGTTTCGTCTCTTCGCTCCTCTGCCTCGGTCCCTAACCAGCGTCGAACTTGGGGGTCCCTGAATGTCAGCACGCTTCTACCCGCCTTTGCCGACCGCTTCTCCTTGGCCTCATCTTTCCTTCCCGCCGAAAGGCCCTGTAGCCCCTTGAGGAATCCCTCACTGCCAGCGAGATTAGGAAGATGCGTAAAACATGGGAAATAGGGCAAAATTCCGTAGGAAAGCACCACCAGAATGAGCCTGTCGCAGCACGAATGATGAATCTGTTTAATGGCAACGCAACGTCACATTTCCAGGAAATCCTCAAAAAGAGACAAAAGCAAGTGTCGCTGGATAGGCTCCTTGTTAAAGTTTCACAAAAAGAAAAATATGCTGTTGAACCAATAGACCGCAGAGATTCCAACAATGATAGTGAAAGTTGCCTTCACAATAACCCTCCTCTCTCTCGTCTCCCTCACACCAGCTACAAAGGTTTGCAAAAGTTAAGTGAAGGTGAATTAATTTACTTATCTTTATTTTTTGTATTTTATTATCTTGTGTTATACTGCATTTTGATAATCACTTCATATTAACATCTTTGGGTTGTAGGACGAATCATCTGCATATCCATTGTTCTTATGGGGACATTCACTTTGATACACAAGTACTTTGGATTACAAGCATGTTTCCAGAATGAACTGTGCTTGCAAACCAAGGTTTTACTGTATTTTGTTTCCCTGGAGAAGCTAGGCTAACATGAGGCCATGATAATTATGATGATGGTGAGGAGGAGGAAGAGAAAGGAAGCAAAAGAGGAAGAATAAGTGTTCAGGCTTACTGAAGATGCTCCCTGTGTGGAGCCAAGCTCATGTCCGATAGTAAATACCTGCACCAGGACTATTCATTACATATTCCTCAGAATCGATCAAGAGAGACAACCATACACACAAGCCAAAGCTACCATGGTCACTGACCTTCGCCTCCTCTTCCCATCCATCTTCTTCTGATCCCGCCCCCCCCCCTTCTTAGCTACGTTTCCCAGGGCACAGCTGGGCTCTGCACCACTTGATAAAAAAAAACTCTGTTTTAAGGATCAAGATATTTGAGTCTGTCACCACGACCAGAGATCCTGAGAGTTGAAACCAAGGATCCAGGGTCTAAGCCTTGCCTTAGATGGGGACCCTGGTGTTACGGTTAACAGAAGAGGGTTATTATGGTTTGAATATTTCCCTTCAAAGCTCAGATATTGAAACTTAATCTCCCATGTAACAGTAATAAGAGGTAGGGCCTTTGGCAAGCTATTAGGTTACAATGGCGAAACCCTCATGAATGAGAGTTGTGCCCTTAAGCAAGGATTTGGTGGAGGAAGTTTGTTCCTCTTGGCTTTCTGTCTTCCTCAACATGAGGACACAGTGATCCTCCCCTTTGGACGATGAAGCCCTCAGGGCACTATCTTGGAAACAAACAAAAACAAACCTTCACAGACAGCCATACCAACAGGAGCTCTGGTCTCAAGCTTTGCAAACTATAGAACTATGAGAAATTACATGTCTAGTCTCTGTGAAGCAGGCAGACTGTGGTATTTATAGCAGAACAAAAATGGCTGAGAGCAAAGTCATTTGACTGCATTCAGAGAGCACTGTCCTCTGCATCAGATGCTATCCTGGGTCTCATGGGAGGGCACACAGGAAATCAAAGACCATCCATTAATTGAGATGATAGAGACCCAGGGCCAGCTGCAGCACGGTCCTGTCAGGATGATGGAGCCAGCAATAGCCTCAAGGCTCTCCTAACAGGACAAAGGCTTCAGGGTTTACAGAGAGCCATTAATCTAGACCCTTCCTTCCCTCCTGCTCATCCAGCCCTCAGGCCTTGCTCTTAGTTCTATCCCTGTCTAACTTTCCCGGGCTGCCATCCATGTGTGATCCAGGTGTGAGGACATCTCTCGTTAAAGACACATTTTCCCCACCTCCTTCTGCATCCCACAGAGCTCTCTGACCTCACTGGAGAAACAGTGTTCACCCATACCTTGTCTTTTCTGTCCCATGAAATTCCTGAGCTACCGACTTACCAGGCTAATGTTCAAGCCCGTTATTCCTCATAGAGAAACTTGACTTTAATAGTGTCCTCTAGGGCTCATTCCCAAGGCCCAGGCCCCAAAGACAAAGAACAACAGATCACAAGAACCAGTAACCATGAAAGGTGAGCTCTTTTGTCCACTCTTAAGTGGCTATCTACTCTATACATCACTCTGTGCCTTCAGCTAACGCGATTTGACCCTAACTGAATTTTCAGTCTCTGCTGCTGAAAAAAAAATCAGATCCTTTCCAGGGTTCAATGTCATATTCCATCCTATAGGGCAACAAATTTCAAATAATGATCCTCATGGCTCGGAAATTCTATGACAGTCTCTCCCAAAAAATGCTAGAAGAAGACACCACGAGGACCTAGGGTTTAAGCTCTGGGGCTCTGAGGCTTCAAGGATTACTGTCATTTCTCAATCCTCTTATCAATATGTTATATTGGGGTTTTATGTGGAACATCATTTAAAGGTAGATTCTCCAACTAAACAAAAATATATAAGAACTGCTCTTCCACTTGCTCCTGTACACAAATCCTGTGCCGTCATCTGAAACACGGTGGGACGTTATAGATGGCTGCTGTCAACTTGATGTCATCACCCCATATATCACGCGACACAACAGTATATCAAAGCAGACACGTCTTTTACTTTTATATTCAGTTTGTTTACAGGATGTTTTGCAAATTACACATATAAGGCATGCCGACTCTAACAAGTAAAATGTAGGCGAGAAAGATTTAGAAATTAGAGCTTATTTTTAAATGACAGCTTTCCTAAGCGGCTCCTGCCACTCCCTCTCCTCTGATGGAACTGATGGTAACATCCTGGGGTGAAACCTTGGAATGGACTCCACTTAAGGAGGGCCACAGCTAAAATCCCTGAAATCACTGATGTAAAAATCTCCCACGGAATTAGATTTCGTGTGTTCGTCTACCAGCTACTCCCCAGGGATTGTCCGGGGCTCTGAAAAAAAAAGACAGGAGGGGTTTCCTGGTAAATTGTGTAGTTCAGCAAATGGAAGGCCCACCTCCAGAAAGGGTGCTCATGGTGAGAGCGCTTCCTCCGGGTCTCCAGGTAGTCTGAGGGCAGGCAGGGTCTTGTGATTAAGATTATGCAACAGGGGCGGGAGATTTAGCTCAGTGGTTCTGGCACCTGCCTCGCAAGTGCAAGGTCCTGAGTTCGATCCCCTGTAACCACATATAATGCTGGGCGTGGAGACTCACGCCCACCAGCAATCAATATCACATACCACAGTGCGGGCGTGGTGGCTCACACCTGTAATCCCAGCATTCGGGAGGCAGAGACAGGAGGATTGCTGAGCTCAAGGCTTGCCTGGGCTACACAGTGAGCTCAGGGCCAGCCTGAACTACAAAGTGAGACCCTGTCTCACAAGAAAAAAAATTATGCAACAGGCAGTATCCTTGGTGCAAATCCCAGTTGGCCATTTTCTGTGCATGTTTGGGCAATTTATTCTCCAAACTTCAAGTTTACTCATCTTTAAAAAAAAAAGAGAGAGAGAATAAATCTATGTTAGCAAGATCCAGTAAAAAGCACAGAAGCCAGTCTATGAAATCCAAGTAGAGATGGCTAAAATCAAGGGCCTTGCAAGTTTCCACAGCTCTAAGAGGGACTGAGAAAGCAAGAGTCGGGGAATCCCCACTTGGGTCCTTCAGCCACATCTTCACGGCAGGAACTTCCTGCAGCCTGGGGAGCTCCGCCAGCCTTCTGGGTGCACAGCAATGAAGCAAATAAATCTCAAGATGCTCTTTCAAAAGTGCTTCAAAAATCACCTCTGCTGGGCTGGAGATTTACCTCAGTGGTTCTGGCACCTGCCTTGCAAGCGCAAGGTCCTGAGTTCGATCCTGGTAACCATATGCAAAGTTGGGCATAGTGACTCATGCCCACCAGCAATCAATACCACATACCACAGTGCCGGGCGTGGTGGCTCACTCCTGTAATCCCAGCACTCAGGAGGCAGAGGCAGGAGGATTGCTGAGTTTGAGGCTTGCCTGGGCTACATAGTGAGCTCAGGGCCAGCCTGAACTACAAAGCGAGACTGTCTCAAAAAAAAAAAAAAATCACCTCTGCTGAGGTGTCTTCCCACAACTACTTCCCAAGCAGAATGGCCTCACTACCTTCTCCACTCTAACTCTCCCTGACCATCTCTCTTGCACATTTACACAAAGGACCACCTGGGGAAAGGCATTCTGGGAATTGTAGGTCCCAGCTTCTCCTCCTCAAGTCAAAAGCTACGAGGTGACGGGTGCCAATCACACCACGGAGACAAGCAGCTCAGCCCTACCTGCTGCATAGGCTTCTTGTGAGATGAAATGAAATAAGGCAGACAAATTCTTAACCAAGTGCTCTGCCCACAGTTAATGCTCTGTAAGTGTCAGTGATTAGAATTCTTTTCATAATTTTGATCTGGAGCTGGTGGCTTTCCACCCAGCCCAGCTCACATACTCTGTTTAATGTTACAGAAAACCGTATGCACTGGAGTTCCTGTCAAGGATACATTCCCCGCCGCTTCACACCGCCCAGCAGGTCCTATCATTTCTTTTTCAGATCCGATTATAATGGCAACATTTGTAAATTGCTGAGCCTTTAATTCCCCCATAAGCACACATTCTGGCTGAAGATATTCAAGTCAATTACACTGAAAGACATGGACTAAATTCTCTACTTCTGTCTCTGCCGGTTTTATATTCTGTGCTGATTGTACCCAAAATCACCACCAAAAAGGAACATTATGCTACAGGTGCATCTCTTCCATCATCCGCCCATCAAGGCATGAGGAAATCCACTAACAGCCCCATTTATGAGCCTCACAATCACTACCCAGCACTATCACTGAACATTTCCAAATAATGAAATGTTTTCAGTCCAAATTAATTTTAAAATCCCACACAGCACACAAACTTACTTCCCTGAAAACTTAAATTCAAACCATTCCATGGGTAACAAAATTACACTTGTAAAGAACTCAAATTGATTGGGGCTCAGAATTCAAAATTCAATTGTAGAAAAATGAAATAGGTTATAAACCACAAAAGCCTGTGCCAACTCATTCCTGCTCTGAAGTACATTCCAAACATCACATGGTCACAGGTCGGTGCTCCCTGCAAAGAAATCCATTTTACAAACAAACCCGGAGTTCCAGCATCCCGATCCGCAGCGCCTTCCTTATCCTGATTGATGACAGGCCCACACCGCCACGTCTTCAGCGACTAAAGCGAGAGCTAACATTTTTTCGGAGCAGCATTACCTGTAAAATTGAACTAATCTCCAGAGAAAATAACCCAATTTAAACTTATTCTCTCTTTAGCTTGAATTTGCTTAGCTCTTTTAAACCTATTCCACACTGTTACCTGTGTCCTTCCGTGCCTTTTGATATTCTATGTAACTGCCCCTTTTCTGGTCAGAAGTCACCGATCATGTTTAAAGTAAGTTAACCCCGTTTACCATAGCACCACTCAAGGGCACATCCGGCCCCCAAATGAAAGGTTATAGAGCCAACAATGCAAATTATCATATTTAAAAAAAAAAAAAAACCCTAAACTCTGTCAGGTGTAGTGGCTCACACCTGTAGTCCCAGCACTTGGGAAGCAGAGGCAGAAGGATTGCTGTGAGTTTGAGGCTTGCCTGGGCTACACAGTGAGTTCAAGGCCAGCCTGAACTACAAAGCGAGACCCTGTCTCAAAAAACAACAACAACAACAAAAAACTAAGTTCATACATACAAACATTTTTGTTCATGTCTAGGTGCTGAGGTGAATGAATCAGAAAAGATCTTTGATATCAGGGAGCTCACATTCCAAGCAAAAGAGACAGATAAATGAATAAATAAGTTCACTCCAGAATGTATAAGTACTTATCCAAAAGTCTCTTCACATCATTTGTCTGGTCTGAGGTGAGGCTGAGAGGCTGAGTCTAAGAAGAGTCATGGAAAGAGTCCTCCTAGCAGAGGTTATGATAAGTGCAAAGGTCCTGTGGCAGGAAAGATCCTGGCAGCTCAGAAGATAGAATACACTGCCAAGCATAAATGCACAGACAACATATACACCAATAAACAATAAAGACTTCCTAAAATGTTTTACTAAACACTGCATAGATACAAAAGACATTTATAAATAAGTTTATATACAAAAAATATTAGTAAAATGAATGCTTATGCATCTCATCAGTTTAGAAAACAAGACACTATTCTTAAATTTAAAACTCCATGCATCCTCTCAACCCAGAGGAAACCTAATCTAAATTCTGATTTATCATCCCTGTTTTGGTTAATCTTGGCTGTCAGCTTGACCAGATTGAGAAACACCTAAGAAATTAATAAAGCACACTTCTCAATGTATTGGTGAGGGTGTTTCCAAAAATGATTGGCATGTGAGACAGCCATTTGAGTAGGGAGACCCATCCTGAGCTGGATGGCACCATCCAATAGGCTGGAGACTGGGAGAGAAGAAAAGCAGAAGGAGGAAGCCTGACAACACAGGCTGTCTCTCCTGCTCTGCCTCCTGCCTCCCAGGAGGTAAACAGCTTTCCTCAGCCTCGTTCCTGCTGCAATGATGTTCCACCTTCCCCAGGCCTAAAGTGTGGAGCCAGCGGATCATGGTTGAAAACTTCTGAAACTGTGATGCAAAGTAAACCTCTCCTACTTTAAATTGTCTTCCATCTCCCGCCCCGGGTATTTTGTCATAGTGACACAAAGCTGACTAACAAATGTCATGCTTTTTTCCCCCTAAGGTCATAAGACTTTGTATCCTAATCAATATATTATTAATGTTTTATAATCTTTAAAGATTAGAAATATACAGTTAATAGGCTTGTGCAATTTGCAATTTTTTTCAATGTTGGGGATCAAACTCGGGACTTTTGCACATCCTAGGCAAGTGCTCCACCACTGAACTATATTTTGATGCCCTATAAATTTTTAGTTAAAATGTCTATGGAGGGCTGGAGGGTTAGCTCAGTGGTTCTGGTGCCTGCCTCGCAAGCGCAAGGACCTGAGTTCGATCCCCGGTAACCACATATAATGCTCGACGTGGAGACACGCCCACCAACAATCAACACCACATACCACAATGTCAGACGTGGTGGCTCACGCCTATAATCCCAGCACTCGAGAGGCAGAGACAGGAGGATTGCTGAGTTCACGGCAGCTTGCCTGGGCACCATAGTGAGCTCAGGGCCAGCCTGAACTACAACGCGAGACCCTGTCTCAAAAAGCCAAAAAAAAAAAAAAAATGTCTATGGAAAAAATTTCTATGGAGCTTATTGTGAATTCACATGCAATTGTAAGGAATAATACAAAAAGAATCCTGGTTGTCATGAAAAAGAATACAGACAGATTATGTGTTCCTTCCAGTTTGCTCTAATAGTACCATTTTTTTTTCAAAACAATGGTATAACCAGATATTGGCTTGATATAATTCACCAATCACATTTAGATTTCTCCAGTCTATTTATATATTTGAGTGTATGTGTGTGTGCACATGTGTGTGTATTTAGTTCTATAATTTTATCAAACAGGTCTGTGTATCCACCACCACATTTAGGACACTATCATGAGGGTCCCTTATGTTGCCCCATGGTAACCGTATTCATCTCTCACCTCACCCCACCACTAATGTGTTCTCTGATATTTTTTCATTTCAAAAATATTCTATATAATGCTAGGCCTGGTGGCTCATGCCTATAATCCCAGCACTTGGGAGGCAGAGGCAGGAGGATTGCTAAGTTCAAGGCTTGCCTGGGCTACACAGTGAGCTCAGAGCCAGCCTGAACTACAAAGCGGGACCTGTCTGAAGAAAAAAAAATATATATATAAAATATATAATATATATTATATTAATAATATAATATATATTATATATTATAGATATAATATTATATATATATTCAGGATTGAATGAATTTTATATTCATAATGGTCTAGAAGATACATCCAAGTTGATCGTGTATTCTTTTTATTGCTGAGTAGTATTCCACTGTATAAATATTGTAGTTTGTTGAAACCATTCATTCCACTGTTGAAGAGTGTCTGTTCTGTTTTCAGTTCTTTACTATTGCTGACAAAGTTGCTCTGAACATTTGCTTGTTACAAAGAAAGCTCATCATGTTTGTGCATGGTCCTAAGTTGTTATTTTCACGAGATAAATGAGTATAACTGTTGGGTCATACTCAGTTCAATAAACACACCAAACTGTTTTCTACACTAGCTCTACTATTTTATACCAGCAATCTATGAGTAATCTAGTTTATCCACATCCTTGCCAAATTAGATGTTCTATTTTTATTTTAGCAATTCTGACAAACTGTGCAGATACATCATCATTGTTAGTTTCGTTACCCTCACGATGAACATCTTTTCAGGTGCTTCTCTGCCACCCAAATAACCTCCTCAATGAAATATTTGCTCATGTCTTTTGATTGTGTTCAAATTGGATTTTTTGTTTGTTTTAATACTGACTTTTTAGGATTTTTTTTTTTTTTTGTAATCCAGACACTCATCACTTACCAGATTTTGATTTAGAATATTTTCCCCCACTCGGTAACCCGTACTACAGTTTGCTTTCACACTCAGTGTTGCCCAGCTCAACTGCATCTGAGCAGATGGATGCTTCATTTTTGTTGCTACATAGCATTCTATTGTATCAGTTCCATCAAAATGTACTTATTCATTCTCATGTTGGTGAATACGGTTTAGTATTTTACTTTCATAAACCACGTTGCTACAGGGCTCCTTGCTCTGTCTCCAGGGTGTACTTTGGTAAGAATTTCTCCAAGGTATTGACCTGGAAGTAAAATCACTAGGTCACTGGGCATGCGCGTTATTGACTTCCCTGGGGTAACGTTAGTTACGCTGAAGAGATGACGTCACTCCCACCACACTACACAAGTTCCCATGATTCCACTGCCTTTGCCAACACTTCATCTTGCTCACTTCTTCGCAACTTTGGCAATCTGGTGAATGAATAATGATAGCTTATTTTTACTTATTTGGTTTTGCTTTTTGTGTTTGCACCACTGAGGATCAAGCTCAGGAATGCTCTACTACTGAGCTGCATCCCCACCCCCATTTATTTTTCATTTTGAGCCTGAGTCTCACTAAGTTTCCCTGCTGGAATGCAAACCTGCCATCCTCCTGCCTCAGTCTCCTTTAGTGCTGAGATTACAGGTATGCCCACCTTAATGGCATTTTATTTTATTTGTACTTCCCTGATTTAGAATATTTGTACTTATTTTGTGTGCAAATAAATACAATTTGTTTCCATATTTCCCCAGTGAGATTGAGCATTCGGTCTCGATTATTCAGGCTCCTTTTGCCTAAGTGCCTATTTAAGTTCTTTTGCTCATTATTCGGTTGGGCTATTTCTCATTTTCTCATTGATTCTTAGGAGTCTGTTTGGCTGGTTTTTATTGTTGTTGTTTTTCTTACATATTCTCAATACAAATCTATTGCCATTTATTCATTTTGCAAATCTATTCTCCTGATTTATGGTTTGTCTTTTTCTCTTCTTCTTCTGTTATAGTATCTTTTGGTGAACAAAAAAATGTTGAATATAATTAAATTTTTCAAACTTTCCTGTACTGTTGTGATTTGGGGATGTTAAGAAATTCTTACCAGGCCAGGGATTTAGCTCAGTGGTTCTGGTGCCTGCCTTGCAAGCACAAGGTCCCGATTTCAATCTCTGGTAGCACATACCACAGTGCCAGGCATGGTGGCTCACAACTGTAATCCCAGCACTCAGAAGGCAGAGGCAGGAGGATTTCTGTGATTGCCTGGGCTACATAGTGAGCTCAGGGCCAGCCTGAACTACAAAGCAAGACCCTGTCTCAAAAAAATAAAAAAAGAAAGACATTCTTACCTATCCTTAAGTCATAAGTACATGTACTGCCTCTGTGACCCCATTAATTACAGGCATAGATTCCCACAACAAACTGCCTATATTCAAATCCTAGTGATAAGAACTTGAGCGATTTATTTAACCTCTCTGTGCCTCAGTTTACTCATTTGCCAAACAGGAATGGCTTAGAATCTACATCATCATACATTTGTCCTGTGGACCAAATAGATCGGTTTGTATAACACAGTTAGCAGATCGGCACCTGGTTTTATATGCTGCCATCATCAGCATTATCACCAAGTTCTTCATACTGACTTTTCCATTTAAACTTTTTAACTGCTTTAAATTGATTTTTATATATCATGTGAGGTACCACCACAATTTTTCATATACATGACCAATTTTCCCAGTGTAATTTTAAAAACCAAGTATTACCTCACTGAACTGCAACACTAACTCCATCATAAAGCCAGGTGCCATCTGTTGGGTCTGCTCGGAGATTTCCAGTGGCCGCCACTGGTCTGTCTGTCTATCCCTGAGCTAGTTCCACTCTGTTTTAATTATTATAGTGCTTCTGAAAATTCCTTCTGCACCTTACTCTTCTCTGATATATGTTGACTATTCGTGCTCTTTAATTCTTCTCTATATTTTCAGTGTGTCATGATCCACCAAAGAGAAATCTGTGTACACCAGGCACGTTGGCACATGCCTATGATCTCAGCATCCTGAGTTGCTGAAGCAGGGAGATTCTTAGTTCAAGCCAAACTTGCATACTTCAGCATGATTCTGTCTCCAAAAAAAATTTTTTTTCAAGGGCTATAAATAAAGCTTAGTGTGAAGGCCCTGCCTAGGTTCAATTTCCAGTACCACAAAAAGAAACCTGTTGAATTTCTACTGGGATTACATTGAATCTACAGATCAATTTGGGAGAACAGATACTATATATCACTATTAACCAGTCCGTGAAGTTAGAATATCGTTATTTGATCATTTTAAATGCTCTCAATAGCTGTGAATTTTCTCCCTAAAATTCTTGCATATATATTTAAATTTATTCTTAGGTATTTTATTTTGTTAGGGGTACTGTAAGTGTCTATTTTAAGTACAGTTTTAACTGTTCATTGTTGATGTAGAAAATGCAATTAACTTTTTGTACTGATTTCATATTCAGAGCCATTCTATTAACTCTAGTAATAGATCTGCATATTCTATGGAGGTTTCTACATTTATAAGCTATGTTCTCAAAATAAGGGAAGTATGATTTTTTTAGCCCAATCCTTATTTCAGCTTTTTTTTAAACCATAGATGATATTTGCCTTGTTCCATTGGCTCAGACCTTTGATATGTTGTTGAAAAGATGCAGTGAGAACAATATTAAGACCTTGTTTTGCTTAAAGAGAATACTTTCAATGCTTCACCATTCAATATGATATTTGGCATAAGTTTTTGGTAAGTGAACTTTACAGGTGAAGATATTTTATCCTATCCCTGGTTTGTAAGGACCTTTCAGAAATCAGAAATGGCCACTCTATTGTATTAAATGTTTACATGCATTAAGGTGATCATATTTCTTTTTTTTTCTCTCTTATTAATGTAATCACATTTTTATGCTTTGGTGTTTACCCATTTTACATACCTTGGACAAATTAGCTCATGAAATATTAGCATTTTTCTGGATGGCAGTATTTTGATTAGCAATGTTTGGTTAAGAATTACGTGTCTAAGGAGGTAGAGATGTAGCTCAGTGGTGCTGTGCCTGCTTAGCAAGCACAAGATCCTGAGTTTGATCCCTAGTACTGGAAAAAAGAAATAAAAAACCATAATGTGTCTATATTGTCTACTCGGAGTCATCTACAAGTTTCCTTTCTCATACTTTTTGTCAGGATTTAATATCAAGGTGGTGCTAGTCTTAAAAATGGGTTGAGTCATATTTCCTCATACTCTGATTTATAAAATAGTTTGTAAGCTTGGAAATATTGATCTCGTGAATATTTGGTTGAACTCACCAGTAAAACAATTTTGGAGGATCTGGTAGGGTTTTTTTAATCATGTATCTTAAACAATTCCACTTATTTAATAACTATTGTATTGTGTAAATTTTAGGTATCTCCTTCAGTTGACTTTGATAGTTTGTTTCTCTAGAAATTTTTCCATTTCATCTACGTTTTCCAAAGCATTAGCAGAAAGTTATTCATTGTACCTAATCTCACCTTTCAAATCTTGTAGCATCTGTGCATGTTTCCTTTTCATTCTTTGCATTTTGTCTGATATTGTTTTTTTTAATTGATCAATCTCACCAGAAATTTTTGAATTTCATTAGTTTTCTCAAAGAAACAACTTTGGGCTTTATGTACTCATTTGATTTCCATTTTTTTTAATGTTTGCTCTCTTTTTAATAGTACCTCCCTTCTATTTTTTTTTGTATCATTTTTTTTTTACTCGCTGTTAAATTGTTAAGTTGGATATTTACTTAGTTCAGAAGTTTTTAACCAGGGGCAACTTTGGCCCCCTATAAAATATTTGGCAGTGTGCGAAGACAGTTTTGGGTTTCACAACTGGGGTAACAGAGATCTGTGAGTGATTCCTGAGGCTGTTGCTAGACGTCCAACAACGATCGACACAGCCCTGCCGTGAAGAATTAGTCAGCCTCAAGAGTTAATAGTGCTGAAGGTGGGAAACCCTGTTCAAGCTTATTAACTTAGTCTTTTTTTTCTAATAAGAGCACTCAACTCTGAAAATTTCCTGCTGAGCACTGTTTTAGCTTCATTCCATAAATATTTTTTTTAATTTAAATACATAAAAATTGACTCTCCTGGGCTGGGGATTTAGCTCAGTGGCACAGCACCTTCTTGGCAGGGGTGAGGTCCTAAGTTCAATATCTGGTACCAAAAAAAAAAAAAAAAAGACTCTCCTTTTGGTACACAATAGCTACACTATAGAGATGTTACATTACGATCACAATCAGATAAAAAAAAGGTATTTACTTATTCCCCCAACAGACTCACATCGCCCCTCTGTGGTCTCCCTCCCATAAACAACCACAAAGTGTTCTCTGTGCCTACAGGTCTCCAGGATGTGTCATATGCTTAGAGTGTGAATGTGTCCTCCAAAGGGCACG
This sequence comes from Thryonomys swinderianus, assembly GCA_004025085.1. Lineage (NCBI taxonomy): Eukaryota > Metazoa > Chordata > Mammalia > Rodentia > Thryonomyidae > Thryonomys > Thryonomys swinderianus. The sequence goes on along the minus strand of PVIC010037689.1, from coordinate 88 downwards.
TGTCAGAATCTTGACTGCAGACCAGGTCTGGTGGCTCATGCCTGTCATCCCAGAACTCCGGAGGCAGAGGCAGGAGGATCGCTGAGTT
>PVIC010037688.1:0-17924 GCA_004025085.1 Thryonomys swinderianus | reverse complement strand
ATATTAGAGGCAAGTAATTCTTAAAGTTCAATTCCACTTGTGGTGGTTAATCATGATATGTGAATTTGTCTGGATTAAGGAATGTTTAGGAGATCAGTAAAACACAGTTGGGGGTGTGTTTGTAGGGTATTGCCAAAGGTGACTGGGATGCAGGCCAGATTAGTGTGTCCTCAAGGTGTGTTCATTTGCACATAAATGAATCAAACTTGTCACTCTTTATGGCAGAGTAATACTCCATTTAATAAAAAAAAACCCACATCTTCTTTATAGAGTCTCCCGCTGATGGGCATCTGGGTTGTTTCCATGATTGGGTGAGTGACTTCAATTTTGGGCCTTCTATCTTGGAACAGCGCTGTATCCTTGATCTCTCTTGTTCTGTGGCTGCCATCTTAGTGGGCTGGGCAGCTACTGGATTCTCCAGCTCTCCAGCACATACATAGTTTTGTGGGTTTTTCAGTTTCTAGTCTTGTAAGTCTGCCTAATTAATCCCCTCACCTAATTATACATATATAATTCTATGGATCCTGCTTCTCCAGAGAACTAACTAATTCAGAACATGGTGCATTATTCTAGCAATGTGAGAACAGAACATAACATTATAGCTGATATAATGATCAAGAATGCTGGCCTTATGTGCAAATGAATACACCTAGAGGACACACTAATAAGTGAAATAAATAGATCACAGATATGTAAATACCAGATTTTTTCTTTGGTATGAGAACCTGTAGATGTAAATGAGTTCTAGAATGTATGATAGTTTTTGTAAGATAGGAAATATCCAAAGGGAATTTGGTGTGGGAATATAATGAGGGGAAAGAATAAATATGATTCCAAAAGAAAATGAAAGAGCATGTATATAAGGGGTGGGGGGTTGTGGGTGGGTAGGAATGTGGGTAAAAATGAGAATTAACTTGTGTCATATACTGGTACAAATTCTCCAATGTTGTGTGTGACTGTGAGCTCTATATAAAATGTACCAATAAAGAATTCAATTTAAAAAATAAAAGAATGCTGGCCTTAGCCTATTTTAGTTTGTTGGCTTTTTCTTCATTCTCTTTTGTAAGTCAGGTTGTGAGAATCCCATGATTCAGTGCTTAGCAAAGTGGCACATAGTAGGCACTCAGTCCATATTTGTTGACTATTCAATGTCTGTGGAAAATCTTTCTACTTTGTAATCATAGTTACCTTCGAGAAATTTGAAAAGTTTGTGGATTTGACTTTTGGCTTTGCTATTCACTAATCATTACTGTTACTCTACTACTTCTGAGGTTCTTTTCTGTGAAATGGATTTATTAACCATCATATTTATTTCACCAGGTATGTATTTATACACACACATATTTATGCATGCTCAGTGGTAATTCTATGTTCATTTTCTCAATCTCTAAAGAAAGACAAACCATACTTGTAAATATTTCCTATAAATTAACACTTATTTTTCACAATAATCTACATGTTAGATAACTTCATGTGTAAAGAATTAGGCACAGAGAATTCAATATCTTGCTGAGCTAATAACTGGCAAGCTGGGCTCTGAAGGCAGCAGACTTGCTGTTAAGTCTATAGTTTCAACTATTAGATCACTTTTCCAAGGTAATGAATAAAAATACGTAAAATTGTGTCCAGCACAATTTTTTCCCTTTTTCAAATGTTTCAATTATTTTAGCTTCAGGTTATTTTTTGTTAAGGTTCAGAATATCCTTAAAAAGTTGAAGGAAACATAGTGTATTCATTTTTTTTTTTTTTGAGACAGGATCTCGCTTTGTAGTTCAGGCTGGCTCTGAGCTCACTATGTAGCCCAGGCAAGCCTTGAACTCAGCAATCCTCCTGTCTCTGCCTCCCAAGTGCTGGGATTACAGGCGTGAGCCACCACTCCTGGCACTGTGGTATGTGGTATTGATTGCTGGTGGGAGTGAGTCTCCATGCCCAGCATTGTATGTGGTTACCAGGATTGAACTCAGGACCTTGAGCTTGCAAGGCAGGTGACGGAACCACTGAGCTCAATCTCCGGCCCTATTACTTCATTTTTGTTGCTATAATGCAATACTCGAAACACATCAATTTTATAAGGTAAATAGATGTATTTAGTTGACAGTTTTGAAGGTTTAAAGGCTAAGATCTGGTAGCTTCATTGTTTTGGTCTCTAGTGAGGGCCTATTTAGTAAACTGCATCAGCTAGTGGCAGGCAGGTGCATGATAGGAACAAATCTCATCTTAAAACAGGAAACCAGAGAGCAGCCAGGGACTGCTTATAACTTGTTCTTGTGAGAGTTCAGAGTTCTACCAAACCTAATTTAATCTCTTTAATACCTCCAGTGATCTAAACTTCCCACTAGGTTCTGTCTCTTAAAGGTTGCACCAGCTTCATACTGTTAAACTGAAGACAAACTTCCAATAAATGAACACTTGGGGGACAAACCACATTGTATAAGTCAGCCTTCCCATTTCAGGATAAAACACCAAGCACCTTCAATATAAAGGAAGAGATGTTTAATTTAGCTCATGGTTTCAAAGGTTACAGTTCATGGTCAGCTGGCTCCAAGGCAGGAACATTATGGTGGAAGGGCATGGTGGAGCAAAGCTGCTCACTTCATGGCACATGGGAAGCAGAGCTCAGAAGTCAGAGTGCTGGTGAGATATAGACTCTTGGTAAGGTAAGTTCACAATAACCACCTACACTGGGCTCCTCCTAACAACATAGTCAGCTATGAGCATCAGTAGACTAATTCCTGCACAATACTCCCATGACACAGTCACCTTTCCATAAAAGTTTCATAATTCAGTCAAACTGGCAATTAAGTTGAAACTACAAACCGTAGTAGATAGGGGTGATTCTGCTTCCACAGGACACAGACAGCAGCATAGTTAGGCAGTAGCCTCTATATTTTCAATATTGCTCTGAATTTTAATAAATATGATTATGGGGCCAGAGATTTGGCTCAGTGGTTCCAGTGCCTGCCTCACAAGCTCAAGGTCCCTGGTTCAATCCCCAGTAACCACATATAACAATACTGGGTGTGGTGGCCATGCCCACTGGCAATCAGTACCTCATACCACAAATGCTGGGCTTGGTGGCTCAAGTTTGTAATCCCAGCACTCGGGAGGCAGAGGCAGGAGGATTGCTGTGAGTTCCAGGTTTGCCTGGGCTACATGGGTTCCAGGTTTGCCTGAGCTCAGAGCCAGCCTGAACTACAAAGCAAGATCCTGTCTCAAAAAAAAAAAAGACAAACAAAAAAAAAAAACCAACCAACCAAACAAAAAAGATTATGCAGCACACCTCTCAGGGAGAAACCGATTTCCTTGGATTCTTAGTACAGCATCTAGGGTAGTGTGTGCACTTGACATTTTACTTCCAAAGTGATTATCACATTTGTGTTAATCTGTAAGCCTGCAAACAACTCTCAAAGTCTCAATGCAGTGCAGGATCAATATCATATTTCACTTTGTCAGCAGTGAATGTCTGGCATGGCTGAGTAGGATGAGAGTGAAATGAGCTATTGGCTTATTGAGCGAGTCTCCTCTGGAGTCATCAGGGGATTCATCAGATTTCAACTAGAAACTGAATTTTTGTTGACCACAGACCAAGAGTGAGATAAAAAAAATTCTCTTGTTTGATAGCTGATAATGTATAGTTTATGGAGCATGATGTAGCTAATGAGAAACTTTGGGGGTAGAAATGAGAAGAGTCTACATTATAGTAATAATTGATTACATGCTTATAACATTTTTTCTATACTTTTCCACAAGTATTATGTTTCCTCAAATATTTCTCTCTCGTCTTGTGTTGTTTTTTTCATTCCTCCCAGCCCTTTTGGAAAAAGTAGTTCTTCCTCTTTTGTTCAAGTTTTAGAATACAAAGGTCAGTTATTTAACAAATGTCTACTTTCTACCAGTTTCTGTGGTAGGCATGGCTGAATGCAGCACCTTTCCTATCATCACAAAGTTTCCAGAGCAGCAGAAAAAGAAGTTTAAATAGTTGGGAGCCAAATGTATGTCCTCTGTTACTTCAAAAAGAGGAGTAAAGAGTGTGAGAAATAAAATGGTCCAAGTTTAAAATTGATAAGGAAGATATGCAGAGAAGGCATCAGTTGGTTAAGAAGTGGGTAACTATGCTGTTGCTGTTATTGCTACTACTACTTGTGTGTGTGTTTGTGCATGCACATGTGACATGTAAGTGATAGATATGAAGAGTTCTTTTAATTGACCAGAAGGTCTGAACACTGAACCGTGGGCAAAGCTCGAGAGAAAGAACTGTCAGTATAGCACACATCATACTGCAGTAACAAGTACTAACCCTGATCCTAACCCTGAAACCCTAACTCTAATGGTTATTTTTCTTGCTCTTGTGAATTATCTATGTCAGCTTAGCTGTGGCTTCTGTTCCAGTGATTCTTGACTTATGGACCTTGGTGTTAGAGCATGCACCTTTTTGAATGCTGCCAATTGTCTTGTCAATGAGTTTCTTGCACTGGTTATTTTATGCTTCCAACTAACTGACAGAACTGGTCACACAGCCTCAAAGAGCTCCACCTGACAATAGAATAACACCATGTGCTATGAAGATAGTGACCTGGAGATGTTTGGTGCCAGTGACCAATTGAAGTTATAAAACTTGGAAGAAAGAAGTTAGATACTAGTGAAAAAGTGTTCAGTCTCTTTCCCTAGTGCCAGGAAATAGCAGTGAGCAGTAGCAAAATGAACACAAGAATTAAAGTGAGAACCACCACATTCTAACATCAAATCAGAAGCTTGACCAAGTTCTCTGAGCTACAATTTCCTCATCAAGACCAATTTCATAACACCAATCCTTTAAGCTTCATGACTAGTTATATATAATAAATGTATTTAATGACCAAACTTATATGATCCCAGAGAAGTGGGGTCATTATTGTGACTGCAACTGACTATGTGGTTCGTAAGCCTTTAGAACTGGGTTTTGAGGAGTTCAGAAAGTTCAGAGATGTGAGTTAGGAAGCCCTGGAATGTTATAAGCAGAGTTTATTGGATGATTCTTGTCAGAGCTCAGAAGAACACAATGCTGACAGGAATGTGAAAAGGAAAGGCCAGGTTCATGAGATTTCTCACAGGGATACTTTTGGGAATTGAAGTAGAGGCTATGTATGTTAAAATATGGCAAATATCTGTATCTTGCCCATGTCCTGAGACTTTGAGGATGGCTGAGTTTAAAGGAGTAATTGTTTTGGCAGAGAAATTTTCAAGGTAGTCTAATATTGAGGATGTGGCATAGCTAGGTACTGTTGGCTTTTTTCTTTTCTTTTCTTTGAGACAGGGTCTTGCTTTGTAGTTCAGGCTGGCCCTGAGCTCACTATGGAGCCCAGGCAAGCCTCGAACTCAGCAATCCTTCTGCCTCTGCCTCCCGAGTGCTGGGATTACAGGCGTGAGCCACCACACCTGGCACTGTGGTATGTGGTATTGATTGCTGGTGGGCGTGAGTCACCATGCCCAGCATTATATGTGGTTACTGGGATCGAACTCAGGACCATTGCACTTGCGAGGCAGGCACCGGAACCACTGATTCAAATCTCTGGCCCTGTTGGCTTCTTTTAGTAAGATTTTACCCTGCTATTTGACCCTGTTATTCCCCTGCTAGGTATGTACACAAAATAATTAAAAGATTCATAGAAGCTCAGTTTACGATAGCTAAATCTTGGAAACAACCCAAATGTCCATCAACTGGAGACTGGATAAAGACGTGGTTTTTCTATAAAATGGAGTATTACTCTGCCTCAAAGAATGCTAAGTTTTAGTCATTTATATTCAAATGAATGTACCTTCAGGACATACTCATAAGTGAAATAAATAGGTCACAGATGTGTTAATATTGTATCTGTTCTCTGGTATGAGAAACTGAAGATGTAAATGAGCTCTAGAATATATGGTAGATATCGTGAAATAGAAAATATTCAATGGGAAATGGAGTTTAGGGGTAAGTAACAAGGGGAAAACGTGATGGTAATAAAAAAGGGAAACAAAGTTTATGTATATAGGACAGGGGTTGTAGGGTGGGTAGGGGAATGGGAAAAATGATAATTAAGTTGTGTTATGTACTGATACAAATTCTCAATATTAAGTGTGATCATAATGTGTATATATAGTGTACCAATAAAGATTCAAATAAAAAAGATTTATAGTGATGATTGAGAACAAAATATACAGCAGAAATATTTGAGAAACTTAAATGTTGGTCTAAAAAGAACCACATGTGAAGTTGGGGCCAAAAGAGATGTGGTTGCTGAAGGGGTTAATGACCTTAAAAATACATCAAATAATTAGAACCAGGATAAGAAGAAAAGTATCTTGAGGGTATCACAGGAATCAGGATTACCTCACTTATGGCTCAAAAGTATAAAAATATACATCTTTCCTTTGAGAAGAGAAATCATTGACACCTGGTTCAAGAAAGCCTATCTAGGGAGCTTGTTATTTCATTGTGCTCAGTCATCCAGGCACTCAGCATCTGCTGAAGCCATGATACACAGACCTCGTTAGAGCATAAGCTAGTGGGAGACTTTAGTGTTGTTCAAGTAATGTTGGTCGTTCAGCTATAGATAATGCAAGAATTATCACTGGGTCATAGTAGCTTCCACCTAGATTCCAAAGGAAGGGCCAGGAATCCTGGATGATAGGTGCATAATGTGTGTGAATAAAGCCAAACATGGAATGGAACCCATGGGAAAGATGGGGATGCTAGGAATGGGTAATGTCTGCTAAGCAAAGTCATAAAACAGTGACTGGATCCAACCCAAAAAAGAGACCAGCTGGACTATACCATCAAGGGCAGACAGATGGGATTGCCTAAGTCCTCTGGAGCTCAACTTTTACCACTATGTGCTCTCATTGCCCGACATGGAGCTATAAGATTCGATGGTTCCCCTGTTGAGTTTTGGTCTTGCTTATGTCCTATTACTATCTGCCATGCTTGCCTTTTACATGGGGGCTCTTTATCCTGTGCCATTGCATTTTTGTGATAAGGTACTTTGCCTTTTAATTCTTTAACTGCTCACAGCAAAGAGTTTGCCTTGATTTCAAGAGATTTTTAGGTGAGGACTTTGAGGATTGGGAATTTAGGGATGGGATTATTAAATCTGAAGTTGTACACAGAATACTTATATCATGGTAGGCAGAATTATGAATGTTTTATTGTTTTAATTTGGAGATTAATTATGGTTTAAGGCAATGTGTTTGGGTGTTATGGTGACAAGGAGTATGTGTCAGTTAAGCTTAATTGTCAACTTAGTTGCCTTGAAAGCTACCTGAAAGATTAGTAAAGCATACTTTTGGATATGTTTTGGTGGGTCACTGAGTCTATATGTGGCCTCTGATCCCTTTGTGAATTCTTCTGTTCTGTTTCCCTCCTGTTATAAGCTAAGTGACTTTGCTGAGTTCCGTCCTTCTGCCATGATGTTTACACCTTAGAGCCAGCAGACCATGAGCTGAACTCCTCAAACCGTGAGTCAAATTAACCTCACTTCCTTTAAATTATAGGTATCATATATTTGGCTCCAAAGATGGAAAAGCTAGCCAATACATCACCTGTAAGTATAAAATTATTGTTTATCAACTAAAAATAAAACCCAAGTCTTAAAAGGGGGAAGATGGACATCTGGGACATGTCACTCTTGCTGCCTGTTTCTTGGTGCTTTAACTTTTATCAGAAAGAGGACTTTCCTAGAAGGATAGAGCCTAGTCCTAGGTCTGGGCTCCATTTTGTCCTATATACTTCCACTGATTTATTACCCCTAGCCTTCTCTTCAAACTACTGTCAAGCTAAATTATGATTCATTAGGGAAAACTTAAAGGCCTGAGCAAATCATAGTGTCTCCGTCCTTTAAATACCTGCCTCATTTATTATCTGAAACACTCATCTGGATTACCTGCTTCTTCTGAGAGATCCGAAAGAAAAGATGAGATTTGAGTTTAGGAAAATTTATTCTACAAGTGGAATGGAGGCTAATGGTTAGAAATAAGAACCTTAAACTTCTAGATGTGGGGCTGGAGGGTTAGCTCAGTGGTTCCGGTGCCTGCCTCGCAAGCGCAAGGTCCTGAGTTCAATCTCCGGTAACCACATATAATGCTGGGTGTGGAGACTCACACCCACCAACAATCAATACCCCACACCACAGTGCCGGGCATGGTGGCTCACGCCTGTAATCCCAGCACTCAGGAGGCAGAGACAGGAGGATTGCTGAGTTCAAGGCTTGCCTGGGCTCCATAGTGAGCTCAGAGCCAGCCTAAGCTACAAAGCGAGACCCTGTCTCAAAAAACAAAACAAAACAAAATAAACTTCTAGATGTAGTTAGTTCTGCTGTGATGCTTGTTTTGAAAATGCAAATTTGTTCCAAAAGGATTGAGGAATTAGGGAACAATTTGAGCATAATGCAAATTTCACATTTGCTTATGAATGATTGGGTCCACAAGAAACATTGCATGAATGTAGTTGTCCTTTACTTAATTGAGCTGTAGTGAATATATAAAATAGACACATTCATGTCTATCAGCTCTCTCAGTTTGCTGTGTATGTTATGAGCCACATTCATTTTCATCTGGCCTTCCAGCATTCAATCTGATTTCATATAATCCACCATCTACCATTTTGGAATGATTCGCTGTATCGCTCCAGCATCTCATGTACATAGGCAGAATCAGGTTGTTGTTAAGGTAAATAGTCATAATTATCATAGCATTTGTGTATTTCTTAGCCATTTACTATGAGTAGAATGGCTGCCATTTTTATTTGGTTCCTTTTTTATATGTCACTAAAAACATTTACATTTCCACAACCTTTCTTTCATTTCCTCTATAAACCCTATATTTTATTGCATAATTTTGCATACCTTATTGATATTTAGAAATGTATACATTATAGTGTGATGGCAGAATTGACAGTACTTTTATAATTTGAGTTTTGGGCTGTCTTAAGTTGCTTGATAAAAGAAGAATGTGGGATGCAACTTTAGTCTTGTTCAGCAACAGCAAAGCCAGATTGTGTAATAACTAGTAAAGATTTCTATCAAGAAGAGTAAAAGACAGAAGTTTTTGGGAAAAATCAAACTTACATGTTTGTTCAATAAATGTATATGAAATGACTAAGAAAATACTGTGTAATGTCCACAATTGCCTTAATAGATGCTTTTTCTTTATTTCACATTATGGGAATAGAGGACCTCTAACTCTATATACCTGTCAGAAATTCCTCCTTGGGGGATGGGCAGGGGTTTAGCTCAGTGGTTCTGGTGTCTTCCTGGCAAGCACAAGGTTCTGAATTTGATCCCCAATACCGCATATCACAATGCTGGGCGTTGTGGCTCACTCCTGTAATCCTAGCACTTGGGAGGCAGAGGCAGGAGGATTTATGTGAATTCAAAGATAGCCTGGGCTACACAGTGAGTTCAAGTCTAGTCTGAACTACAAAGCAAAATCCTGTCTCAAAAGAAAAATTCTTCCTTGAAACATTCTCATCATGAGTTCTCTTTTTAATATATGTCATTTAAATATGGAATTAAGTTATTTCTTTACATATATTTCACATATAACAAATTATAGAATAAGAAATAGTACTTAGAAATGCTCTCTAATGTAATGAAGATAATACTAACATGCAGGTGAGTGGAGAGGTAAATAACAGGTTTTAACTTATATTTGTTGTACAGTTTACATGGTATTTCTTTTTAATAAAGAGTTATGTTGCATTAAAAATGGTAGCAAAGCATTGGCTCAGCTAATTTTTTTTTTTTTTTTTTTTTTGAGACAGGGTCTCACTTTGTAGTTCAGGCTGGCCCTGAGCTCACTATGGAGCCCAGGCAAGCCTCGAACTCAGCAATTCGCCTGTCTCTGCCTCTGGAGTGCTGGGATTACAGGCGTGAGCTACCACGCCCGGCACTGTGGTATGTGGTATTGATTGCTGGTGGGCATGAGTTACCACACCCAACATCGTTTGTGGTTACTGGGATCAAATTCAGGAACTTGCGCTTGCAAGGCAGGTGCCAGAACCACTGAGCTAAATCTCTGGCCCAAGCTAATTTTTTTTTTTTTTGAGTAGGAAAGTTTTATTCAGAGAGAAAACTTCTGCCTAAGAGAGACAGAAGGGGGAACGTGGAAAGTGGGCAACCCAAGGATCACTTCTTTCAGGGGAGGCTAAGCTAATTTTTATGGCCCCAAATTACAGTGCTATTTCCATCATTTTTTTGAGGGGGGGCTAAGTTCTTTAATGTTGGAGAACTGAGCTATATTGGTAGCTGGTGACTCTGGACAGAGCTCAGCCTTGATAAATAGAGGGAGAAAAATGGTAACATTTGTTGATTTTTCACACTGAGCTGCAAACACTTTCAATTTTGATCTGGTATACATGGAAAGTGATTGTTACCATCTCCAGTTTGTAGTTGAGAAAACTTGTTTTCATTGACTCCTATGTTTCTAGGTCGTAGGATTTGACGGATACTCTGCTTTCATTCCAAAAATCACTTTTGACTTCATCTTTGACTACGTGAATTGGAAGGGCTTGAGGAGGAGAGCAGCAAAGCATGTTACTCTTCATTGGCTGTCAGCATGCTGAGCTGATGTAGACTAAGACCCCCTCAAGGCAGTTAATGTATATTTGGATGAATATGTATTAGTACGTTTCCTGCTGCTATAATAGACTACCTGAGACTGGGTAATAAACAGTGCAAATTTATTTAGCTCATGATTCTGGGATCTCATCTGGTGAGGGCCTTCTTTTCACCTCAGAATACACTGACAGGAATCTTATAGTATGAAAGACAAAGTGAGGAGGAAAAGGGGACAGAATCTCTTTATAACAAACCTCTTCCCAATGTAATTCATTCAAGAAGACCGAGTCCTCATGACTTAATCACTTCTTAAAGTTCCCTTCTGTCAACGTTGTTGCTCTAGGGACTAAGTTTCCAACATATGAATTTTGAGCCGGGCGTGGTGGCTCACACCTGTAATCCCAGCACTTGGGAGGCTGAGACAGGAGGATTGCTGAGTTCGAGGCTTGCCTGAGTTACATATTGAGCTCAGAGCCAGCCTGAACTACAGGGCGAGACCCTGTCTCAAAAACAAAAACAAAAACAACATATGAACTTTGAGGTCACACTTGAACAGTAACATTGAGGATTCTGTATTTGAAAAGTCACATGGCTTTTTCAACTTCAGGTCACTGTTTTTCTCACTATAGTATTATTGTCTCTGCGTTCATCCTCCAATGCACATCTCTACTTACTATTAGTACGACATTGTTATTTTCTTTCTAAGAGCAATGCCTGACTCAGTTTTACTTGTGAGTCTGCCTTTGGCTCACTCATACCCACCCAGAGAACTGGGGACTTTACTCTGGCTCTCCTTTTCTAGGGACTGAATGTTCTGGAAGCACAGAGGAAGCAGGCTTGGAGCTTTAACAAGAGGAGCTCAGTTCTGTTTTATGGTTTCTGCAGTCATTACCTGGAGCATCACCCTGGGGGGGATAATCACACAAATTTCAGCTTCATCAATTTAAACAAAACCTGTTTTGTTTTGCTTTTGTTTTTCTTTGTTTTTTTTGAGACAGGGTCTCGCTTTGTAGTTCAGGCTGGCCCTGCACTCACTATGTAGCCCAGGCAAGCCTCGAACTCAGCAATCCGCCTGTCTCTGCCTCCCGAGTGCTGGGATTACAGGTGTGAGCCACCACGCCCGGCCAACAAAACCTGTTTTATCTATGTATTGGTCAGCTCATTATTGCTGTGATTAAATACATGGAGTATGGAATTTAGAGAAGGAAGAGCCTATTTAATTAACAGTTTCAGTCTATGATTGGCTGACTCCAGGGCAGGAGCATTGTGGTGGATGAGTATGGTGGAACAAAGCTACTCATTTCATAGCAGATGTGCAGTAGAGCACAAGAGAGCACCAGAAGAGATATACTTTCCCAGCAACCTAGCTCCTTGATCTGTGCCCCACCTCCTCACAGCACATTCAAAGTGAACATCAGTAGATTAATCCACTGATGAGGTTAGCACTACTATGATCCAATTATCTGCCCTGAAAACTCTTAATCCATTCAATTTGATGATTATTATTGACTTGCACAATCTGTGGGTATAACATTATGTTGTCGTTTTGACAAAACTTGCAAAAGTGACTAAGGTGAAGAACGATCATTTGAATGAAATTTATACATGCATATGTGTAAAGAGACAGCATGTCCCTGGACATGATATAGAGACCCATGTCTGGGAACAAGGAGGTGGAATTACATGTGTACTGGATCCATTTATTTGGTCATCTTTGAGCAAGACCATTCCTATGAATTATTTGTTTAAACTTGGGGTTTTATTGAGGGTATGAAGTCCTCTGAGAATAACTGAAGCAGAAATTATTACCAGATAAACAGAACTAAATGGACAACTTAATTTTTGTCTTTCTAATCAGAGCAACAGGAGTTTTGTAATCAGAGTCCCAATCCTGGGTAAGAGTGTAGAGGAAGCTTTCTGTGTGAGATGTTTCATTGATTTGAGTGCCTGGCAATTAGGTCCACAAAGCATCATTCATGTGGCCTACTTTATCAGAGGTTTTATGATGGGATCACTGTTTTTATCTTAATTTTTACAGTTTCATTTCATGTCAATCATCTGGGGAAAGAATTTCCCATTTCCTCTTATTTATTAGGAAAATTGTTTTCCTGTAGGTTTTCTAAATTGGATATGGAGCTACCAGGGCATGGGGAATACACAATCAATGTAAGTGAAATATTAGACATTGAGATGGGAGAGAGGGATGACAAAACACATCTAATGCTCAATGGCAAGCGCTACTTATTGCAAACTGATTAAGAAACTACAAGATGCAAAGAGTCTCCTTAAAGAGAAACATCAAAAGTTTGACCTTTTGATAATGGTGATTTCTTTTGGATAATGTGCTGAATTCTGGTCAGGTTGAAATGAAGGAATTGTATTACAGGATGTGTGACCCACTATATTTTTTGTGCAGTTTTAGAATCCTCATTTTTCTGTTTCCAGATTTGGCCAAAGCACTATTGGGTCAGCTGATTACCCTAAGACTTCCAGACTACATTGGTCCTGGAGTGGCCATGGTGCCTCATTAGGAAAGAACCACAAGGAAGGTAACAGCAGCCATTATTACAGGAAGATGCTGCAGGTAAACTCCCAAAGCCATTGTTTTTGCTATTTGAAAGAGCTTTCATCCTTTAAGAGTCATCTATTCATTCAGAAAAACTTTCATGAATGGCTATTTTACATGAGGCACAACAGAAAGAAAGGCTGTCTCAATGTCTTCACACATATCCATGCACCATTTACATAGTTAGAAACTTGAGCAGCTGCCAGATGAGTTTAAAATAGTATAGATTGCCAGATGTGGTGGCTCACGCCTGTAATCCCAGCACTCGGGTGGCAGAGGCAGGAGGATTGCTGAGTTTGAGGCTTGCCTAGTGTACATAGTGAGCTCAGAGCCAGCCTGAACTACAAAGCGAGACCCTGTCTCAAAAACAACCAACCAACCAACCAACTAACCAAACAAACAAAAACATTGTAGGTAATAGGGAAACAGGTTGGATATTTTAGGGACCACGAATGAAAAGATTCATGCTGTTGTTAGACACTGTGTCTTCCAAAAATATGTATGTTGAAATCATACCACCCCATGTAAATTGACTTAGAGATGAACCTTTTAGGGAGGGTGGAGGTTTAATGACCTAATAAAGATTCTCTAGCAAAGGAAACCTTGGAGGATTTTCTCACCCTTCCATCATTGAAGACAGGTAGGAAGATGGCTGTCTATGAATAAGAAAGCAGGCCCTTACCAGATATGAAACTCTTGGCACTTTTATCTTGGTGTTTCAGTGTATCATGGAGGCACAGACTTGGGGGTCCATGTCTTGTCCTCTACCCTTTGAGCTGTGTCACTCTTATCCTGCTCCACTTCCTAGCCTCCATGCACTAAGCAGCTTTGTTCCACTATGCTTTTCTGTTATGATGTCTGTGCCTTAGAGCCAGCTAATCATGGACTGAAGCAACAAGCAAATTAAGTCCAGTCTTTAAGTTGTGGGTGTTTGGTATTTTCTCAGTGATCAGAAAACTGACTGATACAATGACCCTATAATGAGCTGCATGAAACAAGGTACCGTTTTCTAGAGTCTGAGGAAGAAAATAAAGCTCATTGTGGAGTTAAGCTAGTCTTAAAGGGCAAGGGAAATCAAAAGCAAGTGTGTGCAGTTTATGAGCACACTTAATGAATCCTATCTCATATTGATAATTCTTAGGATCACCAGTGACTGCATGGACAGGAATTAGGAATCCATAGATTTCCAAGCAAAACTTGCTTGGGACACTAGTAGCACTTTTGTTATATTGCATTAGTTTTAGGGGTTGGGAGCATTTCCTCCAAAGACAGCTGGCTGACAGGAGCCCAGTACCAATAGGGGTCCTCAGGGAACTGCCAGCAGTCACTCAAGTTGTGACTGAATAATCTCTATTACATCTCCTTGGAATATAGATGTAAAAAGATTCTGAGCATCTTCCGAATATCCTATAATACTGCTTAGAAATGTCCCCAAACTCACCATTTGTGTCCATTCCAATAATGCTTTTAATTCTTTCAAAAAAGAAATTCTTTCAAAAAAATTTGATAGTGTGTTTTCAGTTTACATCCGTTTGAAGGTGTAGGTGCATTTATAAAACACAACTTCTCTTTTAGTGTCCTTTCTCGCCTACCTTCCTCCTTCCTCCTTCCATTTTTAATTCGTCTTTCCCCATTTTCATCCTCCTCATTATTATTAATTCATGTTTTTATGATATATGATGTTTACATTCATTGTGGATATTTGCTACGGATGTGGGCTTTTTGATAACGTTTTTGTTTGCTGACAGTAGAGTGAGACTTGGTTTGCTTAAGTGCCTAGAATGTCTATGTCTCACCCAATTCTTGTTACAACTGTGGGTGTCTTTTTGGGCATCATCCTTTGAATCCTTGGAACCCTCTCTCGGGCCCACTCCTTTGTCTCTTTCAGTCAGAGCTTCTCTTCCTTTCTCAACCCAAAGAGTGCACTTTTCCAAGGGGTGGGCATTCCCCTGGGCATCCTGGGAGTTGGGGAGCCATTTCAAGTGTTTTATATTCCTTCTTGATCAGGTGATTTCTACTTCCCTGCCATCCTTCTTTTCCTATACTTCAGATTTTAATTCAGAAAGTGAGGACACTGTTGAATATCAGCCTCATCCTTGCCCTTTTGGATCTCTCTCCTTCTCAGTAGTGACACATCTCCTCTTTCCTGATCAGCTGGGCTCCCTGTCTCCAGCCCTCTCCACTAATGCTCTGTTCTTAAAGACCACGAGTTTTGCTCTGGTTATGTAGATGGCAGCTTTTGGAACATTATTTTCTTTCTTAACACAGTTAGGGTTTTGAGTTACCATTTTATCCTTGACTAAAACAAAACAAAACAAAACAAAACAACAACAACAACAACAACAACAAAAAACAGTTTGAAAACTCAGTGTCAAACAATGGTTCCTTTATTTTAGACTAGGGGGATCTTTCCTCTCCTGATTCAGAGGATGCTGAGATGTAATAGGGCAGGGGCAGGGATGCCCCTCAGCGGCACCACCCCTGCCTGGCAAATGCAAGGTCTTGAGTTTGACATGTGATACTGTAGGAAAAAAAAGAATAAAATTTTTAGGGAGGACATTTTAATTTCATTTCTCAACATGTTAATAGCAAAACCAAATTTATGAAATATATGTTAATTGATTCTTTCAGATTCCTTAGAGATTTCAAGGATTCTTCTGCATGTGGAGGCATCTTGTCTTTGAAAAACTTAATGCAGTCTTTCTTAAGCTTGAGTATCATGCCACATGTTCCTGTTACTGTGTTACCCAACATGTGCGCACATATACTGTATTCTGTTTAGGTTCCTTGTGCTAGTAGCTCTTGCTTCTAAAAGAACTCTTAAATGGAAATAATGAATTAATTTTACACATTCAATTGCAATTCTAATAACATTGAGAACAGTACTATTAATTTAATATGGTTTACAATATTTTTCCAAAATGAATCTACTGTTTATAAACTAAATAGGGCACCAGCAACATAGTTTTAATTTAATGTGGCTATAATGTTTGTTGAAAGTATCGCTTCTGAGTGACTGTGGCACTGATGGCTGTAGTTTGAATTATTTGATAGACTGCATTTGGGAGGGAAGGTGTTTCTACTATTCTGTGTAAAGACTTAATTATCTCATTCATCTGTGCTTGAGCTCCTGCAAACTGTTGGTTTGCAAAGTACATTGAGCCTCCTCCTTTACACATTAAAATTGTTATGTTAATTTATTATTAGACACATCAGTTAAAAATCATGCCGACTACATTTTAATTTTCTTGATGCTCAAGAAAACCTGTCAATGTGATGAGAAGATTTCTCAGAAGGTCACTTGCTCCCCCTGTTCTGACAGTCAAACCCTTGGACAATCCCCAGAGATTGTTTGTGATTGAACCTGGTGACTTGCTTCTGACTGATAGAACACAATGAAGACAATGAGCTGTTACTTCTGTCATTAGGCTACAAAAATCTGTGACTTCTGTCTTGCTAGCAAATGCCATTGCCTTTTTGGAGTGTTTACTTTGATGCAGCAAGCTGCCAGTTTGGAGTGTGGTCCATGTGGGAAGGAATTAAGCAAGCTTCCAGCTAACTGCCATTTAGGAGTTGTGGTCCTCAGCATACGTTTAATAGTCTCATTCATGCAAAACTCCCTGCAAGTAAACATTTAGAAAATAAAATGGGGTGAAAGCTGGGGACTTGGTTCTCATATTGTCTCCATTTAGCTATTTGACTCTGAGCAAGTCCCCAAAATATTCAGCATTTAATCTCCTTCATCTGAGGTGTGATACTACTGGTCTAACTTCACCCTTCTTAGTTCATTCATTCATTCACTAAACATTTATGAAATGTCTGCATTGTGCATGGCACAGACTTAGGCATTGCGTGTAAGGAAAAAATCCAACAGAATTCCTGCCATACTAAAGAGCATTACAGTATTTGATGGAAATACTAAATGATTTCTAAAATGTAATAGACATGAAAATGATCCCGAAGAACAATGATGGTGATATTATTTTAACAGCACAGCCTCTTACTTTTTGCAGACAGCTGTTTACTACCCCACCCCTCCATGTAAGATTGCTGAATATACACGTTCAACACTTTTCCCTCTAGAGCAGAGATCTCATTTTCTGTCAGTCTAGACAAGCCCACCACAGCATTTGTATGTATAATTGTCCCTGCAAAGGCTCTCAGGGCCCCCAGGGCCCAGCATGCAGAGGTTGTTAAGATGTCCTTCCCCTCACTGTCTGTCACTCTGGCAAGTGTGTCATTGATGTGTAGCTGATGACAGGGAAGCCAGGGCCCAGAATTAACACACACCAATTAAGGTTTGTCAGCCTCAGCATTGTCAATGGGATTTTTGTTCTCTTAACAATATTTATGAATACAAAATGCTGCACAGTCTAGTGGGGAAGGGAAGTGCCTTCGTGGCATTGGTGATAGGCTTGTTTATAGCAAGCCACAGGGGCAACCTCAGCTCCATCCACCGATTAATTCAAGGCTCTGCAGGCTGAAGGGGCTGAGGGGGAACTTATCTTCTGTTTGAAATATGCGTGGTGAGCAGATTCCCTCTGATTCTGAGCTGGTCTTTGCCTCTGCAAACCCAGGGATTTCAAATGTTTGGCTCACCCCAGAAATAAGTCTTTATTGAGCAGTTTTTGGGTGTCTAGTAGTGAGATAGGCTCATTGGCAATAGAACAGGCTGTGGCTCTTGACTTCACAGGTTTTGTGTTTAGTTGATGAGGAATGTGATTCCCTGCAGACTGGGCAATCAGAGCTAGGAGGACTCTTGCAGGCATCTTCCATGGAGTGATTTT
>PVIC010037687.1:0-17974 GCA_004025085.1 Thryonomys swinderianus | reverse complement strand
GGGTATTATAAGTCATGTGGAAATGTTCTAAAGAATACAGGGGAATTGCACAAATGATACGAAATACGATGTCACTGCAGAGAAGAGACATTCACTGAGTGGGCCCTGGTGTCCGGGAACCCACCCCGCACCTGTGGGCAGGAAGACTGTGTGTGGAAAGGTGTGTGTGGTGAGGACCACAGAGGGTACGGTCGAGCGCAAAGGGGCAGAGCAGGACGCTGCAGTATTTGACGCCCCCGGCAGGGCTCGCAGGGGCTCTTCCTCTCCCCAGGAGGAGAGGGGCGGGGCGCAGGAGCCTCTGCTGTGGGTCTCTTGTTCCGAGTGTACTTTGCAATACATACATGACACTGACCTTTCCGCAGGGGGACGGACATATACGCTTCACACCGTGAATAACTTAAAACTCTGTCTCCAGGCTCCCCGGGCCCCTCGTGCCATCTCCGAAGTCCGCCTCCTCCTCGCCTGTATTATCCCCTTTCTCATACTAGCTATAAAATATCGATCAGGGAAGGGTTTGGGCAAATGGTTGGAGTGGTGCTGATGGGGAAAGTGGTGGAGAATACTTTTCCTCCTGAGTATGCATACCAAAGACACCGTTTCCCACTTTTTAATGTTCTATGTCTGCCTAAAACTGGCTCAGGGGGTGGCTGGTGGAGTTGGCAAGGAGGGGCAGTAAAGCCAAACCGCCTTTTGGCATCGCTGCTGACTCATCCATTCTACAGCTAGGCTGCTGAGCATCTCCTGCGTGCTAGGGATTTTCTGCAGCGGAGGAGTACAGACCAAACAAGGAACAACTAACTGCAAGACCAGAGAAGTAGATCTCAGAGGAAGGAGCACTGCAGGTGCAGGCACAGGGAAAACCGTGTGCTCTCTACTGCTCAGGGCTACGGTGAGACCAAAGCGCCAGGTGTAAGTAGTGAGTGGGAGGAGCAGTGGGTAAAAACTGATTGCACAAGAACCATAAGAGAACTCAGTGTCTTACCCTTGAGCACTGGAGGCCCATTCAACTTTTGTGAGCTGTAACTGCATTTGCCATTTAAGAGACTGTCTTGGCAGTACAAAAAGGGTGGGTTAGGGGAGATAGGGTGCAGGGGGAGTAGATGGGAGGATATTTGGCTGATCCTGCAGTGGAAAATGAAGACATACATTCAAGTGGATTAATAGGGACAAAGAGGAAAATGGAGATAGAAGTTTAACTGTTGGGTTGATGGGACCTGGTAGCCCCCCATAGGGCGATTGGGAGCTGAGGTTGGGAAAACATGACTCAATTTTTCCTCTCTGCCCCCAGCCTGGTGTTAGATTTCTTACCACATCCAGTACTTCAGGGTGGAACTTTTGTTGATGTCTTTTTTTTTTTTTTTTTTGAGACAGGGTCTCGCTTTGTAGTTCAGGCTGGCTCTGAGCTCACTATGGTGCCCAGGCAAGCCTCGAACTCAGCAATCCGCCTGTCTCTGCCTCCCGAGTGCTGGGATGACAGGCGTGAGCCACCATGCCAGGCTTTCTTACCATTTTTTGAGCCAGTTCTGGAAGTTCTCTTTTATTACTGTCTTGTGTTCTGCTACATTAAAATATCCTGAATCAACTGAAGCGTTACCTTTCATGGTGATTTTCACTTTGGGGAAAATTCCAAAGTCTCACAGTAACAAATCCAGTCAATGAGATAGATGAGAACACATTGTAATATTTTTATTTATAGAAATCACTGTGTATAGTTGATCAAGGCATGGTGATAAGATGTATAGTGAATACTCAAATTGAAAATTTTTACTACAGTAAGAGACATACTGCCATCATTCTCTCTCAGAGCACTCACAATATTCCCCCTCACTTCGAACACATGCATCCCATAGTTCTTCCAATGTATCTTTAGTTATAATACAGGTTATAAAAAATGTAAACAATCATTGAATCTTTCATTCCAGTGCACACTGTAAGAATTGTTAAAGGATCTTTTCCAGGCAAAATGAAAAAATAATATGTCCAGATAAATCAGTCCTTTGGGTGGAGATTAAAGAAGAAAAAGATTGGACTTATAGCTTTAGCCAATTTTATGAACACACATGTTGCAACTATGGCCAATTTCAAGCTATCAACAGTTTAAGAAGGAGGACATACCATCCTTTAATTTTTAACAATTGGATTTCATAGGTTAGTATTAGCTAGCTGCAGAATGGTCCAGGTTAATCATCAACAATAAGCAAGTGATCCATATAAGATAACATGTCACATTATTTTAAAAATCTTTCTGAAAATAGCTGGTCTTCTACTTCCAAACCAAAATGAAGTAAAACACAAAATAAATAAAGGAACAGGATAAAAATGACATGAGCTTTACAGTCGTTCGTACTTAAACTCTTGAGAGAATTTCTAGGCATCTCAGAGCAGTGAAATCCAAGACAGACCAGCCAACTTCACAAACGGAGGAGCCCTGGCAGAGAGCCCCAGGACAAGGAGGGAGGAGCCCTCCGGCCAACTCCACAGACTCCAGAGGCCAGTAGAGCCATATTATGGGTAACTTTTTCCTAATAAATCCAAGAAAAACAGTTAACCCAATCAGAGCTGCACACATGTGCCTAGACTACCAACTCTGAACAAAACTGGAAAGGCAGTTTGTTGGGAGAAGGGGAGCTTTGCAGTAAGCAATCTTGGAGCAAATGACTAACCATATGCCAACTAATAGCAATAATAAATTTCAACGCTTGCCTCATACCACCTACACTAATTCACTCTAAATGATTCACTCTTCTAACGTTTGAGCTAAAATGCACATTAGTGTAAGAGAAACCCTGCATGACTTCAGGTTTGACACTGTTTCTTAACTAGAGCACAAAATCATATTGTAAAGTAAATTCCTAGGATAATGGTGATTGAGAGGGCCTGAATTAGTGAAGACAAAAAAAGTGAAGACAAAACGAAAATTTTCTATTAGCATTTAAAAGTTGTTGAAAAAAATGAAAGAAATAGGCCACTGGATGGAAAAAAAACATTTAAAATATATATCAAAAAACAATACTGTATCTAGAATATATATACAAGAGGAATTTTAAACTCAACAAAAGGAAAACAAAACACCTTGATGAAAAAGCATACAGTGCACTGGAACGGACATCTCACCCTAGGATATTTGTAGACGGCAAATAAGCACATTAAAAGTTTCCCAACATCAGTAGTCACTGGGTGGGGACAGGTTAAAATTTTAATTAAGTATTCTGCAGAACATGGATCACTTTGCTTTTTGAGTTTCTGGGAGACTGTAGGGCAACTGAAACTCTACTTAAGAAAATATCCAATGAATCAGCCCCTTTATAAAGCAATTTCAAAGTTTTTGAAAACAATGTTCATCACAGACCCATGAATGGTACCCACCATTCCATGGCTATGCAAGCAAATAAACAGAGTAAAGGTGGTGGTCCATGTGATGTCACAAATATAGTAGACAAAAATAGGACACAGCCAGGCGTGGTGGCTCACGCCTGTCATCCCAGCACTCGGGAGGCAGAGACAGGCGGATTGCTGAGTTCCAGGCTTGCCTGGGCTCCATAGTGAGCTCAGGGCCAGCCTGAACTATAAAGCGAGACCCTGTCTCAAAAAAAAAAAAAAAGGAAACAGCCCAGTCATCTATCAGTGGAGGAGTGAAGGAAATTGTAGGATACCCACAGACTAGAACACTATTTGGCGATAAAAATTGAACTGTTTATATTTGTAACAACAGGGATATACCTCAAAATAATTGTTATAAGTTCAAGTAGAGATACAAAAGGGAGGACATATTTTATGATTCAGTTGTATAAAAGCCCTAATATATGCAGAGGAATCTGGTCTAGAGAGACAACTCCCTCATGGTTTGCCAGGGGACAGTGTGGAAGAGGATATGAAATTATTATGGGGTTCAAGGAAAAGTTTGAAAGTGATGTAGAAAGTCAGTGTCTTAATTTTGTTGATGTTTCCTCAAGTGTCTAATAGCTCGTAACTTATAAAACTGTGTAAGACTACATTAAATATATTTAATACTTACAAAATGTACCTTTAATAAACTGTAGTATGAGTAATACATTTAATTCAACATCTGATGAGCATAAAACCACTGGGAACATTTGGCAGAAGAGTGGCTTAATGAATATAGCATTTTAATTAATTTGTCACAATTAGTCACAAGAATCGATGAGAAACAGGTTTGTGCCGAAGATTTTCCGAAGAGATAAGAGAATTTGTACTGCATGGTGTGGTATTGCTTCATCCCTTCTCTCCAAACATGCCTGTTCTTTTGCCAAATTTCCACTCTGGACGCCAGCTACCTCTTCCTTCCCCTCTCTTTCCACCGTGACTCCCATCCTCATTATAGCCTTGAACAATCCAGCTTTTGAGAAGTATGTCCAGCAAAACAAAAGTTCAGCACGACGTGAAGAGCAGTTGGATAACAACTCTTTTATACAAGTGTAAACTTTACTGATGTTTTTCTCCCACCCTTGTGTCTTCGCTAAAAATAATTCATCAAAGAATTTAATAGACAAATCAAAAGGTGTCTTTCCAGAGAGGATTATTAGAAGACTTAGAACAGAAAGCAAAATCTTCTCCCCCCCATTACATACAGACACGTACACGCACAGTGGATAAAATCACAAGAATTGGTTTGTCACAGAGGAGGACAGGAGTCATCACTTACAGTTCTAAGCTTCAAGTTGCAGCAATATAATTTCATAGGAAAGAGTAAAAGCCTAGAGTTTTACTGTCCTCGGGACTAGCAACACCAGCTTGGGAGTCATGTGTAGACAGATGTAATAGTTAAATATTTATAGTTGATGAGTTCTCCAAATGAACAAGTTAAGGCAAAAGAAGAGAAAAATTCCATAGCAGGAATTTTTGACCCCCTGACCTTGTTAGGCAAAATCTGAGGGAAAAAAACTTTAGAAAGGAAGAAGTTCATTCAAGAGAGGTGGGGGAAGGAGGGAGGGAAGGAAGGAGGCAGGGAGGGAGCAAGAAAAGAAAAGAGGAAGAAAAGAAAAAGAAAAGGAAAGAAAAAGAACAGCCATGGTGGCTCTGGGCTACACAGTGAGCTCAGGGCCAGCCTGAACTACAGAGCCAGACCCTGTGGCAAAAAAAAAAAAAAAAGAAAAATTAAAAAATATGGCAGGGAGATGGATCTTCTCCAAACAGGAAAAGACTAAGACATGGCGAAAGGAGGGAAGGGAGAGGAGAAGAAGAGTATCTACAAAGAATTAACACAAGTTATGTGCAAGTATCGACTTGCCATGATGAATATAATCATTATGCACTGCAAACATGTACCAGTAAAAATAAAAACCAACAACGAGAGATGGTCACAGGTCTACAGCGTTATTCCAATGCGAAGAAAACTAGCACTTGGTAGAGTCGCCAACTTCTCTGATGAGAAGGGGTGACAGGAGGGGTGAGGAGTGCTGTTAGCAAGTTCAGGAGTGCAGGGAACGGGGGTGTCTAAGGGGGCGGAGCTTTGGAGAACCATCTTTTCTGCCACGATCAGTGCGGCTTGATTAGAACTAAAGGCCAAAGGGAAGAAATCCATGAAGACACAGAATCAAGGCTGCTGAGGCGAGAGGATAATTGAGAAACAAAAAGAGCATGGAGAAATTAATTCTTGGGCAACAAGAAAATTTCTTTCTCTGAAACGTGAGGAAAAGAGAAAAAACTGTGGAGAATACAATCCTAATGATGAAGGCCAATGAAAATAAAAACGGTGCTTAGTCTAAAGATCAGTCAACTGTGAATCAAAAAGTGAAAAAAAATCAATAATGTTTGATGTTGGCGAACATGTGGGAAAATGCACACAGCGGGATAGTAAATTGCAGCGATCTTTGCTGAGGACAACTTAGCAATGTTTATTAAAAATGCAAACAGCATTCCTCCACAACTCAAGGAAACATTCCAGGAAACCCAGGTCCATGTGGGCAATGAATTGTGCCAAGATTTATGTCACAGCACTGTTTGTAAATAGTAAGGTAGATGTACCTTAAATAAATGGGCAATTAAGTATTTGTGGCACACAATACTAAAAGCAATTAAAATGAACAAAAAACAGCAATATAACATGGGAAAATTTGCAAGACCTGTTATTCAGTTGTAAAGGCAAGTGGCCAAATAATATATAGTATAAAGTACTGTGGTTTGTATCAAAATATACTTACAAACATATGCAAAGCCATCTGTGTCTTCATATACAAGTAAGTGGGCATATACTGAAGTGCATGTACACTCACATACAAATGCATGTCTAGTCATTCCTTGGTTCAAGCAATGGTCACTGGTCCTATTATACAATTCCAGATATATGTGTGTGGATTCTAGATTAATGTATTATATATATATATATATATATATATATATATATATATATATATATATATATATATATATATATATATATATATATATATGGGCTACATAAAGAAAAAGGGCTAGAAAATGCACTCTGGTAATAGTCGTTTGTAGAGAAGGTAGAAGGAAAGTGTTAGGAGCACGTTTGTTTGATTTATGGTGCTTATTTTGGAGTGCCGTATGAACTAAGACCTTGAAGAATCATCTCTAGAAACACAGCGCTCCTAGGTGAAGTCCAGAGGGGAAACTAGAGAAAAGAACACGAGCCAGCGAGTGAGTCATCTTGAGATGTGAAAATGGGGGGCAGAGGGTGCTGAGCCGTCGTCTTAGGGGGCCGCAGGCGTAACGGCGAAGGCCTGCAGGAAGGCCGAGCACAGCAAGGGGACGGGAGACGCCTCGGCTTTGCAGGCTTCCCAGCGGGCACGCAGGATGCGGGTGCTGCACGAACAGTCTCGCTTTGGAGGGGCAGGGACAGGAATCAGCACAGGCGCGCCTCGGACTGTGTGCCCGGGGGAGGCCGGCAGGAGCCGGGCGGGGACGGGCGGGCTCAGGGCTGGCCGGCCCGGTGGGGACCGCGGAGACGGGGCGGCAGCAGAGGCAGCTGTCAGAGGCCAGGGTGAGAACCGGGGAGTCCGGTCGCTCCTCCCGGACCTCGCAGGTCGGAGCAGGAAGATCAGGTCCGGGAGGCGAGGAGCCGGGGCGCCCTGCGCGCAAACGCCTGACTCCCGCACGAGGCCCGAGCGCGCCGAGCGCCCCGCGGCCGGGGTTCTCGCGCCCGCGCTCAGGGGAGGAAGCGCGCTGCCGGCTCCCTCTCGCCCCGCTGGGCTGTGCTCGGCGCCCGCCCGGGGTGCGTCCTGCTTGGACTGTCTTTTCTCGTAAAGAAGGGAGGAGAAATTTCAGGAAAAGGAAAGGCCACTGAACAAAACGTCTATTAAAAAAAGTTTCCTAAACTAGTTGAAAGTAACTGACAGAGAGCATTCCAAAGGAAGCTTTTAACTTAGCTAAAGAGACACGAAATGGACAGTCTGTCGTCCAGCTCGCAGCGCCGGAGCCTGCCTGCGGGGCCGCGCACCCCAGCACCACCGTGACCCGGAGGGAGGCAGCGCGTCTGTCCGCCCAGGGAACAGCAGCACTGGGGCCCGCGGAGCGGAGCGGCTTGCCCGGGTCGCTCCCCACCGGCCGCGTCCGGACGGTGCCGGGTGGGCTCAAGCGTGTCCCGGCGCGGGTGCTTTCTCTCCGGTGTCAGAGCGGCGGGATGTGCAGAGGATTTGCCGTCCCCCGGGCACGGTCAGAGCGTGGGGTCCCCAGGCCTGGTCCTTAATAACCTCGTCCCGGGAAGGGCCTGCGCCTCACGGGCTCTGCGTGTCGCCGCCACCGCCCGGACAAGGAAGCGAGTGCGGGGCTGGACAGCTCTGCCCACAGCCGCAGGTTACTAGGGCAGCGGAGCCGGGCTCCACCCGGAGTCGGACCCCCAGCGCTCGCCGACGGTGCTGTGCCCTATCAGAGGGAGTGTCCGGTGTTGCCTCCGCCAGGTGAGCCCACCCCCCCAAAAAAGCTAGGATTACAGACAGGAGATGACATATTTTAAAAGTTCTTGTCTTCATGAGAGTGTTGAACAGAAGACAAAACAACAAAACTGCTTTCTCTTTGCATTTATACTTCTCTTAAGAATTCCTATTATTTGGAAGGAAATGAGCGTGTTTCAAATGCTTTCAGAATTTCAAATCCCTCTTGGACCTAAGAGCATCTCTGAAAAAGTGCACCAAGGAAAGTTTGAGGGAACATCAGGGAATCTGAGAGAGAACATGCAAAGTGGATCAGTGTGCAAAAATAATACTTAAGCTGATACTAAGAATTTACTGAGCATTTGCTATGTGTCCAACATGCTTATATATGGAAGGGATAACCTTCAAGTTAGGACAAGCGGAAGCTCTGCCAGAACGTGGAGTCAGAACCAGTAGGTAGATTCAATGTGCAGTAAGATCTCAAGAGAGTCAGTTAATTTACAAATGCTACCAAATAAACAAGGGCCTTTTCTTTGAACTCTGAGAGCCTACGATTATAGAAATAAAATTCTATGAACATAGCCAAAGAAACAAGTTGTTTGAGGACCTGATTATAATAGAACATAACAAGTAAGCAAATACAGAGAGAGAGAGAGAGAAATAAAGAGAAAGAAAAAGTCAATCTAGAAAGTAGTAGATAGAAGATATCCATGATGTACCTACATAAAATTTAGGAGCTAAATAAAATTAGAAAAGAAAACAATATTTTGTAGAACATCAGTTTATGAGGAATACCGGCATGCTGAGTGAAATATAAAATGCAAGTTGAATTCACTGACCAATAGGGCCTGAAGAGAAACGCTTTGATAAAAATTCTTTGTACTCTTTTTGTAAACTATAGATTTTGCAAACATGTCATTCCTTCATTTACTCTCAGTAGTAAGAAAACAGTGAACATGGTATCCAGGTGTGTCTTGGGAAGGCTTATTTCTTTTAAATATCTACATTTGAATTTATTTAAATGTAATATCTCTCTGCTTATAAAAATGAGTATTTCATGGACAGGGCTTGATGCCTGAAGGAAGGAGATGAAGAGTACTGCGGGGGGCGGAGCTACCCTGCAGACTGAGGAGGAGGAGCTGGGGAGGGGGCGCCGCCCTGTCCTGCGGGGCTCATGGATGAGGCCGGTGACCAGCAAGGTATTTATGACTGAGCCACCTCTTCGGATTTTCCTCCAAGACCTCCAGTGGAGGTCTGTGGCACTGTGTCTCACACACACATACCCCCACACACATGCACCCTATTGCACCACAAGACAGTACACTTGGCATATTTCATCAGCCCTAGGTGTGGCCATTACCTGTAGGCTTAATAAAACTACAATTAAGGAAGGAAATCATGAAGAAGAGGAAGTATTTACACCAATAGCAGAAGTTTGACTGGCAACCCCTATTCGGGGGAACCCCTGTATTCTTCCTAAGAGTTAGCAAAGTAAAGGCTCAGAAGATAAGGACTGAAGAGAGAGGCTTCTGGGTAACAATGGCCCTGGAGTCTTCAAAACATCAAACTGACAAAAACCCAAGTGCGAGAAATTAAAGGGTACTTATCATGCGCACGAGTTATATACTCGCAATCATTAGGCTAGCGAAGGGAGGATACAGGCACTTGGTGTACAGGCTGTCGCCTATGACGCATGAACTCGGAGGATGTGCTGTATCAGACGCAGAAGACAGGAACCTCTGGAACAACATGACTGGGTAACATGCAGCCCGAATGTGCTGGACATGGCAAGGGATGGGAAGAGCGGGAAGCTGCTGCTGTATGTCATCCAGCAAGGGAACCAAGCAGGTGCCCACTGCAGCAGCACGGGGTCACAGAGCATGCGTGACCACGAGGGGCCGATAACCTGGGCCACTGTTGCACAGGCCTGAGAAAGAGAGGGTGTCATTCGGCTCTTCACAAAGGGAATCATTGCGAGGCAGGAAGTGTTATTTCTAGACTGGATAAATAAAATCTTATTTCCGTTTTGGAACCCATGAATTATATATATATTTAAAAAATAAAATCTTTTTTTTAATTGTGTTGGGAGCCATCTTTCCAGCCCACTATGTTTCCGTAGATTCACTGTTAACTACGATGAGAGGTTCTCCTCATAAGGCCTATCCATCGTGTATAGGGATAAAAATAATGAGCCTAAGATCTGGTGAGCGATTTCTCACTTTACACCCAAAGCTCGATAGCAGCAGAGTGAAGATTTGAACCCTAGAGTCCATGGAAGGAGAAAACAAGACATGAGAGCCTCCTTGAGAAGCAGCCGGAGTAAAAGCAGACAACAGTGAGAAATGTTTCCTTCCTTCCGGAGGAAACTTGGAGCTCAGAGAATTATGGTGGGTGATGTGACAAAAAAAATGTCCCAAGAGTACAGAAAGGGAGTCAGCTGAGCAAAGAAGACAGCATCAGTGAAATCCAATGAAACGTCAAGGGAGGGTGAAAATGAGGGTAAGGTTTTAACTTCATCAAAAATATGTTATATATATGCAAAGACAGCAAATCAAAAAAAGGAGCTCTCTCCAAGGCATCTACTTCTGTGACCACTAAAAGAAGTAATCATGTCACCCACAGGACTGAACACACGTGTCACACACATGGCTGATGGCGTTATAGCCAAGCACTAATTCTCAGTTATGCAGGCTCAGAACTTGGTTTGCATCATCATAGGAAAAACAGAGCTGCTACAACTCTCCTGAGGATCTTACGCTTAAGCTTTTTATGTGAAAGAGAAATAAACTTCCAGCTGGACAAAACCACCCTGCACTCCTAGCTCAATACTGCCTAACTCTGGGCTTGAACATGTCTACCTCCCTGGCCCCAAATATCTCCTCAACAAAGCAAAGTAAAACAAAACAAGGACAACTTTCAAATCCATTGCTAAAAGGAAAAATAACACAAACAATAGTAACAAAACACGCTTTATCACATTATACTGTCTACTGCTTGAATGTTTTCACAAACTGGTTTGACTCTCTGCCAACCAAATTATGTTTGGGGGAAATTTTTCAATGGTTTTCAGCAGTTGAAAATCTTTTAGATCACAGAGAAAACCATTCATCATA
This sequence comes from Thryonomys swinderianus, assembly GCA_004025085.1. Classification (NCBI taxonomy): domain Eukaryota; kingdom Metazoa; phylum Chordata; class Mammalia; order Rodentia; family Thryonomyidae; genus Thryonomys; species Thryonomys swinderianus. The sequence continues at coordinate 7,005 of PVIC010037687.1, read as the reverse complement.
ATTAGACACAGAGCCATTTGAATCCAAACAAAAATGGTTCTTAAAGGACTTACTTATATACAAAAATATAAAATTGTTTTTATTTGTAAACATAGACTAAATATTATAACTTTAGAATGTACTTATTAGTGATAAAGCAGATAAAGCAGAATAGGTATTTGTCATATAATAAAATAACTTCAAGGTAATTCACTCAGATCACAAAATTTCCCCTTTAGTCCACCGTCTCTATCATCATCATCACTAAAAAAGAAAGAAAAAAATAATAGGCTGAAGAATTGTTATTGTTGTATCTTCCAATATCGGGAAGCAAACATAGGGCCTTGTGCTCACCAGGCAAGGGCAGTGCCACTGAGCTGAATCTTCAGCCCCAGATTGTTGTATTACAGTCACTAGAATAAAATTTTGTCAATATTCTTACAAGTGCTCACAGTTTAAAGCAAATCAATGTTTCCCAAAGTCTAAAATTTTCTAGTCTGAAGTGAAATAAAGAAATTAGGAACAAACCTTGTTCTTTTTGTCTGTCATTTACGCCTTAAGACTCAAGCCATTACACAGCAAGTCACTCCAAATTACAACACAGAAACGTCCACAAGAGTTACTACTGTGATGGCTTATTTGAAGTCCCTTTCAAAATTCATGGATTCTCACAGGAAGCATAGTTAACTTGCCTTCATTATTAGTGTCGAGAAGGAATTGCCTACAGTCAGAATGTGTGGCTGTGCCCCTTCGTAATCAGCTACCTCACTAAGTGCCTACCAAGTTCAAATTAAAGAAAATGATAGCTTTTGGAGACCATTAGGAATAATTATCCCTTCTACAATCTATAATTTGATCATGGATAATTACGTGATGTAACAATAGAATAATTAGACTTGTTTCTCTATCTGTGTTTTTGTGTGTCCTAGTCATGCCACATTTGCTAAATTATATTTTTAAGTGACCTGTTAAATTGGTTACCTCCATAAATGTCATGCACAGGAAAAATTTAGATAATTGCCATGATATGGTACTTATGATGCATTTTATTTTTCTTCCTTAATATTTGAAAAGTCAATTCAATTTAAAAAGTTGTATTAAATTCTTTCAAAGACAGAAAGTGTTGGAAGATAATTAAGCAAATCTAACATGGAAATCATTATGCAACCTCAGTCTTGGAGAGGAGAGAGATATTTCTGAAGAAGCACACAGAGAAATACATGCTTACGATCTAGGATACATATGAATAGAGAAAAGAGACAATCTCCTGTGAATCTATGATTACAGAGAGTTTCCCTGAAGTGACAAAATTTTTTTTTTTTTTTTGAGACAGGGTCTCACTTTGTAGTTCAGGCTGGCCTTCAGCTCACTATGTAGCCCAGGCAAGCCTCGAACTCAGCAATCCTCCTGCCTCTGCCTCCCGAGGGCTGGGATGACAGGTGTGAGCCACCACACCCGGCACTGTGGTATGTAGTATTGATTGCTGCTGGGAGTGAGTCTCCACGCCCAGCATTGTATGTGGTAACCGGGGATTGAACTCAGGACCTTGCACTTGTGAGGCAGGTGCCTGAACCACTGAGCTAACTCTCTGGCCTTGAACTGACAATTTTTGAACTAATATTTTTTCATTATGATGAAACATTTAATATATTAATTCATATTATTAACATGAAATCCATATTCAAATGCCATTAAGTATATTTAAAATGTTTTACAATCATCAGCACTATCTACACCCAAAATTGTTTCACCTCTCTCAACAAAATTTTGCACACTTTAAACAAAATCTCCTTTTTATAGTAATGCCATAGTTGAGAGACTACTATAGGAATAGAAGACAAGCTCTTGGGTGCTTATCTGTAACTCAAGAAAAGTATGATTTGTGTTTCTTTTAGGGTAGACAGGGATTCCAAAGTGTTCTTTGCTAAAAACCATGACTTTTCACTTGAGCCCACAGATTTCCACTAAGTAACTAAAAGTTTAAGAAGGTTGGACCATCATCTTATGAAACTGTCATATCTTTTTCAGCCCGATATACAGGCATGTCAGTCATTTAGGGGATCTCTGTCTAGAAGTTGGCAAAATAGAGTTTATTCAACATGAATTTACCTAGGCTTTCTCACTGTCTTTTAAGACAGAGAGCACGTATGTCCTGAAGTTCCCACCTAGGGTGACTTGGGTTGCAGCAGTCCCACGAGCGAGAGATTGCCCCCGGTTAGAAGTACTCCTTCCACAGGAACCAGATAAGTAGAGAGCATTTTATTTGAAGTACAAAACCAAAACTGAGATAAGGATCACCTAGACCCAGGTCACTGCACACAAGCTTAAATCCGGTCTTTTGTTTCACTACTAAGACCATGTAATCTACATCAGAATCGCCCTCTCCAGTTACACGAACTGGGGTCCTTTTCTTACCTTTTCTCTTAGGTTCCAAGGGGAACTTCTTTCTGTTCACACTGTATCTATCGTTTTACTTTCCATTATCATTAAAGCAAGAACCTATGCTTGCTGTAACACTGTCATTCCCCAGCCGATGATAGACTCTGTCCTCATCTGTGGATTTGTTTATCCTTTGTACCTCGTTCCTATGGTCTGAATGTTTGGATTCTCCTGTATTTTGGATGTTAAGATATTATCTTAAGGAATTGGTATTAAGAGCAAAGGCATTTGGGAGACTAACTCTTCCTCAATAGGATTAAGGCCCTTATAAAAGAATCCTAAGAAAGACCTTTGACCTCTTCTGTCCTGTGAGGACATAGAAAAAAGATGACCATTTACGAATCAGGAAGGTTGAGGGATAAGGTTAGGACCTACTTATTATTAGACACCTGGTCTACTTGTGTCTTCATCTTGGACATCTACCCTCTATGAGTGTGAGAAGCACATTTCTTTTGTTTATAAGTTGTTTGGATATTTTGCTCATTCCATTGCGTGCATGTATTACGTTTTGGTAATCATTCCTCTGCTAATGGATGTTTGGATTCTTTCCACCTTTTGACTGTTATCGTGAATAATGCTGCTGTGAACATTGGTCTGCAAATAACACTTGTAGTCCTTGCTTTTTTTTTTTTTTTTTTTTTTTTTTTTTTTTTTTTTTTTTTTTTTTTTTTTTTTTTTTTTTTTTTTTTTTTTTTTTTTTTTTTTTTTTTTTTTTTTTTTTGCTTTTTGGAGACAGGGTCTCGCTTTGTAGTTCAGGCTGGCCCTGAGCTCACTATGGTGCCCAGGCAAGCCGCCGCAAACTCAGCAATCCTCTTGTCTCTGCCTCCCGAGTGCTGGGATGACAGGCGTGAGCCACCACGCCCAGCATTATATGTGGTTACCAGGGATCAAACTCAGGTCCTTGCGCTTGCAAGGCAGACGCCGGAACCACTGAGCTAACCCTCCGGCCCCAGTCCTTGCTTTTTAGTTTTGGGGGAATCTATATTTAGGAGTGAAACTACTAGACTACATGGCACTTCTGTTTAAATATTTCCCCAGTGCTAGATTTGAGCTCAAATCTTTTGCACTAATACTCATTCTTGGGCCTCTTTGAAATTTTCAGACAGGATCTTACTATATCACTAAATTGCCCAGGCTGGGCTCAAACTTGAAATCTCTGTGCTCAGCCTCAGAGCACTGTGATTACAGGTGAATGACACTGGGCCTGGCTGAGATTTTTGCTTTCCTGTATTACTTTTTGATATATAAAACGTTCTTAATTTTGAGGAAGTTCAATTTAGTCTATTTTTCCTTTTCTTTCCTGTGCTTTGTCATACCCATGAAATTATTGCTAACTCCAACATCTTGACAAATTTCCTAACTGCTGTCTTCTAAGAGTTTTATTGTTTTACCTCTTCAGTTTACATCTTTGGTCCATTTTGTTAACTTTTCTATATTGTGTAAGGTAGTAGTCCATCCTCAACATCCAGAATATCATCTGTTGAAAAGATTGTCATTTCCCTATCAGATAGACTTGACATACTTTGAAAATCCACTCATCATACTTGTGAGGGTTCACTCCTGGCTGTTTTAAAAATGAACAAGAATTAGTGCAGGGCTGGTGGCTCATGCCTGTAATCCCACCACTCGGGAGGCAGAGGCAGGAGGATTGCTCAGTTCCAGGCTTGCCTGGGCTACATAGTGAGCTCAGGGCCAGCCTGAACTACAAAGCAAGACCCTGTCTCAAAACAGGAAAAAAAAAAAAAAAAAAAAAAAAAAAAAAAAAAAAAAAAAAAAAAAAAAAAAAAAAGAACAAGAATTAAGTAGTTGAAAAAAGGGAGGAAACATCTTTCTAAGGAGATTGACTGATTTAAGCAACAGTAAGTATTGACTTGCTCTTATAGATATCAGGGAACATGGCATTGATGGCATCTCACTTTTTCTATTCCTTTTACACAGAATGGTTTAATTTATCTAGCATTTCAAGTCAGTTTGTTTTGAAGAGCCTCTAGGTTATTTGCTGCTGTCTACAGGAGAATAACACAGGGTGGCACTAGATCCATTTTCCTGCTTTGTCTTGCCATGTTTCCTGCTAATCCTCAACAGTAAAAGCACAAACAGGGCGAGCTGACTCATTCACGGCCGCGAAGCCCATCCTGCCCACAATAAAATTAATGATTTCACCAATTATGCAAAGAAGAATTAGCAGACTTTCTTTGGGGTTAGTGAAAGAGGAGGGGAGGGTGGAGAAGGGGGCTGCTTTGGGTGGGGATTTATGAGTGTCAACATGGGGAATTGTGATGATTTACACCAGTTACATGTTAGATTTTATATTATCTAGCAAATCTTTCCTCTCCACTAGTCGGCTTTGAACAGAATGGATGAACACATTCAGTTAAGAAATATACTCTACATTCCAATAGAAAAATAAACAATTTCATATTTTTATCTAAGGTAATTAAAGCATTTAAGCATATTTGTGTTGATTTTGAATGCAAGTATACCAGGATTGTAAAAACTCAGCTCCCACATGTACAGTGCATTCTTTTGGATTTATAATAAGTAAAAAGTGGGCTTATTTCTAAGTTGAGTACATTTTCATGATGGCTGACTTAGCTACATAAATTCAGATGAAACTTTGAAACTGTTGCTCGTAAGACATAATAATCAGTTTTGTAGACAAGTCAATATCATCCTGACCATCCTGGAAGGGAAGGAGTTAGGGAAGAACTGGAAAGAGAATAAGGGCATAAAACATGGAAAGGATGGTGACCCAGTCTTCGGATTTGCGCATGCGTGTGTGTCCATGTATGCATCGAAGGTGTATGGCTTACATACTTTAAAATTATATATTTAATTTTATCAAACATTAATTTGTACTGTCACTAATGTTGCTATTTTTATTTGAAAAACTGAGGGGCCAAATGACCTCAATTATACTGTTATATTTATATAAATATTTCTTGCAATGAAATCACAGTAGTTCACTTATGGATACCAAAATGGGGAACAGACTATTTGTTACTCACTAGGTGAAGAAATTTTGCAGTGTGCTGGTTCTACAAAGCAATAGAAAGATGCTTGAGAACATCATGCTCATTAGAAACTGTAGGTCATTTGATATGTGTCATGGTCTATATTTTAATATTTTGCTGTTATCACTATTTTACCTTTGGATGAGTGAACTATGACTATTTGCTTTAATATTTACCTATGACTTGTAAGATTAACACGTTGTTTCAAAGATAGTCTGACATGATCATGTTAAAGTATGAAAGTGCTTTTTACCTAACTATGCCAGTGATGTGTGAACTTCCTAGGTATGGTGCATTTCAAGGAATTTGCCAAAAATGACATCCACATGTTTCCTCCTCTCTTTAATGTTTTGCATATTAACCTAGAATTTAAGATTTTCTTTTTAAAATAAGAAATTTTTATAGCCCTTATATTTATTTCCATTACTATGCTCAACTGATAATTTTCACTACTGGATTATGATGTACTGTATATATCTTTTTTTAAATTGAATTCTTTATTGGTACAATTTATATACATCTCAAAATCACATATAACATTGGGAAATTTGTACCAGTATATGCCACAAGTTAATTCTCATTTTTACTGGTATATATCTTGTATTTTATTTATCCTAAAAATTTAGGTAGGCAAAGTGACTAAAGCCACAAATTTTTTCAGTCATAATTTCTATATAGAGACTGAATTGTTTAGTCATTTCCAATTTTTGGAATACATTTCTAATACACATTGCTGGAAAAAAATTGCAAAACTCAAAATGACCTTATTTTATGTTCTGAAAATAATCAACCCTTAGGTACAGATATAATATTTCAGCCTAGATGCATTAGTGATGTATTCACTTGCCAGCAATAAAAGTCAAAATCTGAGGTGTTCATTTTTTCTCTTACAACAAGAAGCCTGCAGCTATGTAGTTGGCGATTCGGCTCCGATGCCAATGTGGTGCTGCTGCTGCTGCTTCCGTCTCCGCACCTACAGGAAGTGGGGGGAAGGGCCCGAGGAGGTCACCTGACGCCCCTCAGGTGCTGTTAGTTTCCACAGGAAGGGGTTGAAGTTAGCAACCAACTCACTCCACATGGGGAGATCCTCCTGATTATCCCAGTGTATCTTACTCAGCACAGCACGGAATTGGGTTTCTTACCGGTAGGAGGGTCCTAGGACAAGAGTTCTGGGCAATAATAAATGACAGAAGCCACTGGGTGGAGCTTCACTGAAGTTCTTAAAACAGGGAACTCACCTGAGGGGTCTCCTTAATCCTGCTTCCTTCCTTACTTCGCCTGAGGTTGACAAACGTTCGAACTAAAGATCGGGCTCCTATTCTGGGAACGTGAAAACACGTCTTAACCTAGCCATGGACTCTGGTGCACTGCGGCCCCGGATGACCTCACAGCCCAGCTCCCCTTGGACAGCTCCTCTGGGCCACGCCTCCACCCAGGCCAGGCCTGCGATAACGATGAGCGCTGAGAGGACAGCCCGCCCCCTTCCCTGGCACAGGTAGGGCGCCCCCTCCCTGATGTTCCCTCGAGTTGATATCACACGTAAGACCGGGACGGGTACGTGCTGAACATCACC
>PVIC010037686.1:0-17969 GCA_004025085.1 Thryonomys swinderianus | reverse complement strand
AAACCACACTGACATTTCATCTCACTCCACAAAGAATGGCTGCTATTGTGAAATCAACCAACAATAAATGCTGGCGAGGCTGTGGGGAGAAAGGAACCCTTCTCCACTGTTGGTGGGATTGTAGACTTGTAGATGAAAGAACATGTACATAAGGGATGAGGGGGTAGTGATGTGGGTAAAAATGAGAAGTAACTTGTGTTATATACTGGTACAAATTCCCCAATGTTGTGTGTGATTGTGAATTGTATATAAAATGTACCAATAAATAATTCAATTTTTAAAAAATGAAGTCTCTTTGAAGAAATTACTGAAAATTTACCATCATACTACTTTTTAAATCTTCTCTGTGACAATCTTTGTACATGGCACTCCCTCGATTTCTTAGAATCTATTTAAACCTGGTGAGTTTCTAAGCCTAGGTTTATAAGCCTAGTTAGAAGTCTGGCTGACTACCTAAAATAGTAATCTTATCTTAGGGATTATTCTAGGTTTCTACTTCCTAACCATGTGCCACAAAGACACGACCCTGTTACTTGTGACAGATGAGAACCTTTCACTAAAGCACCAGTTTTGGTACTGGAGGCTACAACACTGCCTCTACTGTATTACCTTAAGCAGATCAATAAACAGATTTTTAACCTACACAAACTAAAGTCTATATAAATTGGGAAGTAGCTATTACCTTTGCTTGTCCATCTGCATGGCAACTGAAGGCAAATGTATAGCAAAGGGACTTTCAAAGTAGGGACCTCTTAGATGACTTCTGAACTAATTAGAATAGGCACATTTACAAATCCAAAGGTACTAAAGGCTTGGAAATATTTATTTTAAATTACATTTACCTAACATTTAATGATAAAGGGAAAATAATTTATCTTTGTTCCAGAACATCTAAAAGTAAGAAAATAACCATGTCCAGAATTAGAATCTGAGTACTCTTTGCCCCCATTAAAGTCATAATACTCAGCTTCAGTTTCCACTTTCTGTGGTCAACCAAATAGCCGTGCTCAGTGTCTTACAGTTCCATGCCTACTTAAGTATGCTTTAAAATTTTATCATTCTGGTGACATGCTATTGAACTTGATCCCCACAGGAGGCTATGCTAGTGATTACAGCAGTAACTGGCAAATAGTTAATCACCCACTTTATTACCTCGCTATTAATAATAATACCATGAGGTAGGTGGACATAATTATAGTGCTACCTTAAAAGTGACATAAAAACCTAAAGTTTGAAGTGTTGGAATACTTACATAATTATATGGTATCACGGTGAGACTGAGAGCAATGGCTGTGTAGAAACACAAGCAGAAACAAATCCTTCTATTTCAAACCAGGAAAATTCACTGATCCATTTATTAATGCCTAGGAAAGAGTTTTTTTTTATTTTTCAAGGATTCTGGATCCCATCAATATTATTATTTTGTCTCATATAATCTGAAGGCTTCAGAAATTAAGAATTTGTTGAAATGTTTATGTCACACACATCTGAGCCTCATGCTCACTTAGTCTAGTCTTCTGATTGTTAAGTAAGATTACTATTTACCCTTTCAGTAAAACAGCTAATATTTTCTTGAGTACTGCTGTATGTCATTCACTAGTCTCTGGCCCAGAGTCTCAATTTTTACACCTCTGTGGCATTCATAAAAAATGACTCATCTATGAACCATGCCCTCCAGTGTGAAATAATGTGAAATACCAACTGTTATTTAAAATAGTAAGATACTTTCTTTAAATAATGGAGCAAATAACTATATCTACATGAGATTCAGGTCTGTAGCTCTGTTCTTCAGCACCACACTCACTCATAATTATTCTATCCCACGATCACACCAATGACAGCACAGGGTTGCGAAGATGTGGAGTAGACAGGAAACTTGGAAGATTCAAGGAAGTCAAAGAAGGCAAATTTGGAAATGATACCAAATTAAACTATAAGTGTCCATGGTGAGAAGGACTCAGCCTTCATTTCATAAACCAGATTACTTATTTTAACTTGTCAAAATAGTGGTAAATTATTTCAGAAATGTGATGTAAGTAATTTGTGTTCAGACCTGTCTACTTTGACAAGCAGCATTAAAGAGAGCATACTGGAGAACAGAATAGATTGTGTGTAGGAAAACTAGTTATTACCTTTTTTTGCCAACTTCTAGAAAAGGTTAATGGCAACTTGGGTTTGGAATTTGGCACTGAAATGATAGGGATAACTAATTAAATTTAAAGAGTATTTCACAATAAAACAGTAAGAAAAAAAGATATTTAGTTAAAGGTAAAAAGAAATACCAAAAAATCTTTTTAAGCCTCCAGTCTGCTATTTGCAAGAATAAAGGTACCCTTCACAAATTGAAATGAGAAGCTTCAAAAAATAATAGGAAATAAACTCTGAATTAAACACATAATGAGTTTCAATTGAATCACTAAAGTTAGTATATTTGAAAACATAGGTCAGCGATTCCAGAGTCTGTGTTTTTCATATCAGATTGTAAATTATTTGTGAATTAAAAATATTGTTCCTATGGATTGCTGAGTTCGTGGCGGCTTGCCTGGGCTACATAGTGAGCTCAGGGCCAGCCTGAACCACAAAGTGAGACCCTCTCTCCAAAAAGCAAAAAAAAAAAAAAAAAAATTGTTCCTAGATTGAGGGTTGAACAGAGCCAGTACTAATCACCATGGAACAGAAATTCAGAATAGCAGAGTGAGATGAGGTATAGGAGAGCCTGTTACCTTGGAGACCAATAAGAAAACATCTGTTTAATAATGTAAGTAGTGAAATACATCCATTGGACTGAACAGCATAAAGGCATCTTGGCAGCTGTCTTGGTTAAACATAACAAACAGAAGAGAGAATGAAGTGGGCAACAGGTAAACAAGGAGTGAGTAAATTGACATATTAAATATGGAGAACTCAAGGAAGTTTAGTGAAGATGAAAGAACTAGATACAAAAGTAAGTGGAAAGGGAAGAGAAACAGAAATGGGATAGGACTGACTGTACACATAAAATGGAAGAAGTGTGGGGATTTCAAGACGCCTTTTGTAATTATTCAAATGAGAATATTAGGACATACTTAACATACAAAAATAAATTTGAATGGTTACTAAAAACAGGAAAGGAAGAAGGGAAAAAACTGAGGATATTTTGATCATTTAATTTTACTCTGGTATTTCACATGTGAACACACCACAGAGCAGACACTCGGTAAGTACTATAAAGTGCTTTGGTTGAGGCTCCAATACTTCTTAGATTTTGGATGTGTCTGATGTCTTCATTGCCTGTACATAATTACTACAGCTTTTCAATAGTACAGCCTACCACCATACATATACAGACCATACAACCAAAACAAAACTTCTCTTTTGAAATAATTTCATACTGTCAAAAGATTTGAAAAATTAGCAAAGAAAATTTCCTTTCTAATTGACCTGGCTTCTCCTAAAGTTAATATGTTACACACTCATCATCAGTCTATCAAAACTAAGAAATATTTACATAAGTTTTCATTTATAATTCATTTATAATTTATAATTCAAAAAAATCATCTTTGCACTTCAGAAGTGAAAAAAAAAACTGTTAGGCAAAATTACAAAACTGATAATTTGTCTAACAAAAAGCCTTATAATCCTAAACCCTGTATTAGCATTTCAACAAGTGTCAAAATATAGACAGATAATGTTTTGATGATATTTTCATAAAAGTAAATTCACTACATTAAAAAACTACTAGGGATTTATTTATTTATATACTAAAAGAGAAAGTAATTATTGAATCTCTGCTGTGTGCAGGCAAAATTCTGACAATTTCTATCATACTGTATCAGCAAAGTTAATAAGTTGAAACCAATCATATTGAAAAGAGCTCTGAAATATTACTCTGTATGTTGGTACACAATATACTATCCATAAACACATATTCATACCATAGATGCAGAAATTTGTAATCACACTTGAAAACTATGTTTTTAGAAAAACTGAAATTTGGGATGATATTGCTGTAGAAAATTAACAAGAGCAAATAATTTTCAAACTATGGAGATCTCAAACCAACTAAAAAATGTGAGTCCAAAAGATTATTCTCCATGATACATTTTATCAAAAACAACAAAAAAGGAAAATTACCTTCCATTCTCAATACTATGCTATTTGTAATGTATGAGTCTATGTATACACTTTCAAAAAGGAATAAGAGGAAGCCTCAAAATAAAGAATAAGTCACTAGTAGTTTCTAATGAACTGAAATGAATGATAAGGCATCTCTTTTAACAGGATCAGGAAAGTTTGTCCAAGGTATCATTCTGTCAAGGTCACTCATGATATTCTCCAAGAGGAAATAATTAACAAAGAAAATTTATATTTAGCACAAGTATGATTTATTTTGTTTGCATATGAGACTCTCCTGTATATAAAAAGAACAGAGTCAACTTCAAAAAGAAAAGGGTGACCAAATGCCCATCAACTGGAGACTGGATAAAGATGTGTTTTTTTTTTATAAAATGGAGTATTACGCTGCCATAAAGAATGACAAGATTCATTCATTTATGTGCAAATGGATACATCTGGAGGACACACTAATAAGTGAAATAAATAGATCACAGATATCCAAATACCAGATCTTTTCTTTGGTATGAGAACCTAGAGATGTAAATGAGTTCTAGAATATATGATAGTTTTTGTAAAATAGGAAATATCCAAAGGGAATTTGGTGTAGGAACGTAATGAGGGGAAGGAATAAATATGATTCTGAATGAAAATAAAAGAGCATGTATATAAGGGGGTGTGTGGGTGGGTAGGGATGTGGGTAAAAATGAGAATTGACTGTGTCCTATACTGGTACATATTCCCCAGAGTTGTGTGGGATTGTGAACTATATATAAAATGTACCAATAAGGAATTCAATTTTAAAAAAAGGAAAAATAAAGAAAAGGGTGATTCCAAGATTTAGCTATCACAAACTGAGCTGCTATGAACATGGGTGCACATATGTCACTGTGATATGAATCTTTCCTTTTGTGTACATACCTAGCAAGGGAATAGCAGGGTCAAATGGGACCTCTAATCCTAGTTTTTGTGGAATCTTCACACTGATCTCCATAATGATTGTACCAGTCTACATTCCCAACAACAGTGGAGAAGGGTTCTTTTTTCTCCACAGCCTCACCAGCATTTGTTGCTGGTTAATTCTGAGCTAGCAGCCATTTTTTGTGGAATGAGATGAAATCTCAATGTTATTTTCATCTGCATCTCTCAAATGGCTATTGATGTTGAACATCTCTTCATATGTTTTTTTAGCTGATTTTACTTCTTCTTCTGAAAAGTGTCTGCTCACATCAGATGCCCATTTTTGAATTGGCTCTTTGAATTGGGAGGGGGCTGATTTTTTAAAGTTTTTTGTATATTCTAAATAGTAGCCCTTTGTCTGAGAAATCGCCAGTTAAAATCTTTTCCCATTTGACTGGCTTTTCACCCTGCCAGTGGTTTGTTTTGCTGTGCAGAAGCTTTTTAATGGGATGAGATCTCATTTGTTGATTTCTTCTATTTGTTCTCATGCTATAGAGGTTTTGTTCATAAAGTCTTTCCCTAATCCAATGTCTCCAAGAGTTCTACCTAACCTGTTTTGCAGAAGGTTTAGTGATTCTGTTTGACAGCTAAATCTTGGAAACAACCCAAATGCCCAGCAACTGGAGAGTGGATAAAGATGTGGCTTGTCTATAAAATGGAACATTATTCTGCCATAAAGAATGTTAAGTTTGAATCATTTATACTTAAATGAATGTACCTTCAGGACATATTCATAAGTGAAACAAATAGGTCACAAATCTGTAAACACTGTATCTTTTCTCAAATATGAGAAACTGAAGATGTAAATGAGCTCCAGAAAATATGGTATATATTGTGAAATAGAAAATATTTAAAGGAAAATGGGGTGTAAGGGAAGAAAAACTATGGTGATAATAACAAAAAAGGAAACAAAGCTTATGTATAGGGAGTGAGGGGTTATAGGGGAGGTGGGGCAATAGGAAAAATGAGTATTAAATTGTGTCATATACTGGTACAAATTCTCAATATTGTGTGAGATCATCATGTGTATATATATAATGTACTAATAAAGATTCAAAATTTTAAAAAAAGAAAAGACTGAGTTGTCTAAGAATGACTTCTGAAGTCTATACAGATAAACTCACAGATGAATGTCCCTAAGGTCATTAAATAAAGCAGTGTCATAAAGTCAGCCTTATGGAGTGGAAAGAGGAAAACTAAAATACGTGTGTGTGTGTGTGTGTGTGTGTGTGCGTGTGTGTATGATACTAGGGATCAAATTCAGGTCCTTTTCCCTCCAAAGTAGGCGCGGTACCACTTGAGCTAAATATTCAGCCCACTTTTCTAATTTTTGAAGGATTTCAGTAAAGATCTCTGAAGTGTATCATTCTTTCTATCCAGTCAAATCTACTACTCACTTTCTTTAAGGCACTGAAAATAGCCTACACAGATATTGATTTAGCTTATTGTTCAGTTTATTATGTCCAAGATTTTTAGAAAGCTAAATTTCTATTTTGTCTTATTTTTATGTCATATGCAGTCCTCAGACTCCCAATTACAGTGTGCTTTTATTTTTCTTTAAACTTTTTCATAACTGATATCTCCCAGGTGACTTGTGTATAACCAAGGAGTTCTTCAGTCGTTAATCATGTCTTTGATGTAGTCATTGTTTGTAGCATCACAAAGAGTCTATTACCATGGAGCTAACTATAATATAGCATGCAATAGAAATGGCAAAAGGTCACTTAGAAAGCAAAATACATTTTAGGAAACACTTTCAGAATAATCAACTACATATGAGTATGTATACATACACAAAGAGTTTTACTTATTCACTTCCTCACTGCAAAAGACAATTTTTGCTACATTAATGTGTATCTGGCTATACAGCGACAATTTTTAATGAAGGTAATTTTTTCTTCAAAGTATTCCTTAATAATCTTGATAAAACCCAGGAAGTTAAGATTTAGAAATAAATTGGGAATTGCTGCTGGAGCAATATGCTATATTGGAAAGAGAATATAAGAGAAGGTTTAAGTTTCGATACAGACTCCTTTCACTGGATAGATTCATTTTTCAATTATTAGAAAGTCTTTTTGTATACAAAAGTGAAATCAAACACTACCAAAAATCATATTTGTCTTTAATTATCTGCCTGATATAACAGAAATAAGCATTAACTATAAATAAAGCACTTTCTACTGTAAAGAAGAGTAGTTTTTACTATTTAAAGAGTTTAAACATAAAGGACTTATATTGAACATTTGGAAATAAAGAGACTGGGTTGGAGATTTAGCACATTGTTTCTTGTGCCTGCCTCGCAAGATCAAGGTCCCTGGTTCGATCCATGGTAACCACATACAACAATACTAAACTTGCTGACTCAAGCCCACCAGCAATCAGTACCACATACCACAATGCCAGGCGGGGTGGCTCACGCCTATAATACTAGCATTCGAGGGGCAGAGGCAGGAGGACTGCTGAGTTCAAGGGCTGCCTGGGCTACATAGAGAGCTCAGGGCTAGTCTGAACTACAAAGCAAGTCCCTGTCTCAAAAAAAAAAAAAAAAGGAAGAAGAAAGAAAGAAATGAAGAGGCTTCCATGGTTAACTTTCAATTCAATCTACAGGTAAGAAGTTACTTTCATTTTGTACAAATGTTCCCAACAATAAACTATATTCAAAGCTATGGAAATCCAGTTTTTGCTTTCCAGGAGTGTGGACTTAGAAAACAATGTATAAAAATTCACAATTCAGGATTACTCAAATTTCTAGTCTTATGGAAGGTTTTTACAAACTTCATACTTAGATCATCTTTTTTGACATAGATTTAATACTTCAATTTACTTCACCTTTTTATTTTTTATTGTACTTATTTGCTCTTAAACAGTTGAAAATATTAGAATTTATGGAAAACACTGCAAATGGACTTGGTTGCATATAAATTTATCATCAGAATGATATTTTTTGGAAAGGAATAAGACTTCCTCCTATTTTACCTCTCATTGTAGTAAGCAGCATGTGCTAACAGATTACAGAAGGAATGTAAGTCTATGTTCTAGTTTGTTGCAGATAGTTATGTATCTCTGTTATTTTAATATCACTTATAGCACATCATTCATCCAAGTTTTTCTTTTTTTTTTTTTTTTTTTTTTTTTTTTTTTTTTTTTTTGTGAGACAGGGTCTCGCTTTGCAGTTCAGGCTGGCCCTGAGCTCACTATGCAGCCCAGGCAAGCCTTGAACTCAGCAATCCTCCTGTCTCTGCCTCCCGAGTTCTGGGATTACAGGCATGAGCCACCACGCCCGGCACTGTGGAATGTGGTGTTGATTGCTGGTTGATTGCTGGTGGGCATGAGTCACCACACCCAGCATTGTTGTATGTGGTTACCGGGATTGAACTCAGGACCTTGCGCTTGCGAGGCAGGCGCAGGAACCTCTGAGCTAAATCTTCATCCAAGTTTTTAAATATTTCAATACATAGTTACTATTTTGTATAAATACAATCCAGAAGAAACTGCAGTTCCAACTTCCTCCATGTTATTTTCTAGCATGATTCATTTGTGAACAGTTTTCTGCATGGCTCAGTGTGAAAAGCAGGCAGTGACATTGCCCTTCCATTTGCTGGAGCACTGTGAAACCTGACATAAATAAAAAGTCCTTTTCAACAACGGTATGTAAGGACACTTGACAATAAAACTCAGTCATCTGAAAACAAGTAGGTAGAGATAGGCACCTGCTTTCAGCCTCGGATGGTGGTGATGGAGGATCTGACGCTCTCCTGCCTCTACATGTGAGCTAATTTAGCTGTGGGTCTTGATCTGACCTAATATTTGGTTAAAGAAACCAAACACATGTTTTTTGGTCAGCAGAATCAAAGAAAAGTAGGAGAAAATAAAGGTTACTTTTGTGGAAGTACTTTTATGTACTTTATGTACTTTTATGTACAAGAAACAGTGGTTAAGATTGATAGCATTGCATGTATTAAGTAGCCTGAACATTGTTGCCAAAAAGTTTTGTCAATTTTTGTATAGTAACTGTATATCTAAATCTTTATTTTTAATTAGGTTATAGTAACTTTTTAAGACTGAAGAAAACAATTACTTTTTTAAGGTAAACAATCGATACTAAATTTTCACTGTAAGCATATTAATCAACTTCTATGTTTTTAATATTTATTAAACACATAAGTGCTTTGGATAAGATAATTTCTCATATACCCTCAATGTTTTATTTTTATTCCAAGATTTTTGTGCACATACTAAAATCACATAGTGGCTCTGTATTGACTGGTTTCATTGATTGGTTTCCACCAAATTTTATGGTGATAATTTTACATTAGTGCCAGTAAGTTTTTAAAAAGATTCAGTTTTCTCCAATAATTTATCATTTTTATATGACACATGTGGTCTCATATTTTCAACTTTTGGTAGTCTCAAGCTGTCCAAGTTGAAACACAGAATATTATTTTAATGTAAATGTAATTAAAATTAAATATTGAGGGGCTGGAGATTTAGCTCAGTAGTTCTGGCGCCTGCCTCGCAAGCGCAAGGTCCTGAGTTCGACCCCAGGTAACCATACAACGCTGGGTGGGCGTGGAGACTCACGCCCACCAGCCATCAATACCACATGCCACAGTGCCAGGCGTGGTGGCTCATGCCTGTAATCCCAGCACTCAGGAGGCAGAGACAGGAGGATTGCTGAGTTGGAGGCTTGCCTGGGCTACATAGTGAGCCCAGGGCCAGCCTGAACTACAAAGCGAGACCCTGTCTCAGAAAAAAAAAAAAAAAAAGTCATTTGTGGTCTGGCTACGTTTCCTTTTATCTCTCCCTAATCTTGAAAAACCTGATCATTTTATTATCTTCAGAGTTGTACTTCTAGAATGTTGTACAGCTAAATTTACACAACATAGAGCCTTTTCAGATTGGTGTCCCTTTCACACTGTAATGTCCAATTAAGTGCCTTCTATGGTTTGACAGCTCATTTTTATTTAGTACTGAAAATATATCACTACCCTATTGTATCACAGTTTATTTATCCACTTACCTACTGAAGAGCATCTTGATTGCTTTTAATTTTGGCAATTATTAATAAAACTCACATAAATATTGTGTGCAGGTTTGGGGGCAAACATACATTTTTCAGTCTTTTTGGATCAGCATCGAGAAACACATGTGGCTTTGTGAGAAACTGTGAAACTGTCTTCCAAAATCTCTATACAACTTTCCATCCCCAACAGCGGTGAATAAGAATTCATGTTGCACCACAGCTTCATCAGTATTTATTATTGTCACTACTCTGGACTGTGGTCACTCTAATAACTGCATAGTAATATTACACTGTCGATTGGACTTACAATTCCCTAATGATATGAACATATTTTTATATACTTACTTGCTGTTGTGGTTTAGATCTAGAATGTTCCCCAAAAGTTTCATGTGTTTAGAATATAATTACAATGGGAATGCTATTCTGTGCCACTGTGTGTTAGAAGTATTTAAATTTCTTTTTGATTTTCATAAGGGTTCAGAATTGAGTTTGTCTCAAATCTCTGAGAAGACATTGGACTTGGACTCTTCATAAATACTGAAATAAAGTTTTTGGTAATTCTTATAGAAGGATAATGAGATGGACATGAGAATTTTAAGGAATTGGGTTGAATACTAAGGTTTAGATCTCCTTTTAAATTCATGTGATTGCAATATGACTACATCATTGACCCACCATGTTCAGTAATTTATGTCCTGTAAGGAATTGGAGCCTGGTTTCAGGCATGAGGCATTGGTGGAATGACCTGGAAATGTGCATTATTTTTCTGGGATCCTGCCCTTTGCTCTCTTCTCCCTGGCTGCCATGGGATAAGCATCTTCTCTCTACAATTTCTTTCTCCCATGTTCTTTCGTCTTGGAGCTAACAACCACTGAATGTTGTGAATGAATCCTCTGAAAACTATCTTCAAGTTGTAGTGTAGGTTATTTCTTCTCAACTTTGGGAAAGCAACTAATACCCTTGGCATCTATACATCTTCCTTGGTGAAGTTTCTGTTCAGATCTCTTGCACATTCTTAATTAACTTATTTTCTTATTCTTGATCTGTAAAAGTCATTTTGCATGATAGTTTTTATCTGCTATATCTTGTGCAAATATTTTCTTTTAAACCATAGGTTTTTTTCTAGCTTTCTTGACACTTAATTTTCAACATATGAGTGATAATTTTAAAGAAATCCACCTTATCTATTGTTTAATAAATCATGCCTTTCATAGTATATATGAAAATTCATATCCATGACAATTGGATTAATAATGACTTTCAGTACTTGTCATAAAATTTCAACTTATAGAAAATACTTTGACAAAACTCCAATGTTCTATAGGTAAATTCTTATTTCTGCATCATAAGATTAAATTTAGAAAATATAATCCAAAGGTCATAAAACTCATGTTAAGCTATCCTATTCTATCATCTAGGCTTTTTGTAGATTAAAGTTTTATATTTAGGTCTGTTATCTATTTTGAATTAAAGATTTTTTGTAATGGGTAAAATCTGTGTCTAGATTCACTTGTTTTACATATGTATATCCACCTGTTCTATTACCAGTTAGGGATAAAAACTATCCTGCACGGCATTGTCTTTATCTCTTTATTAAGATCAGTTGACTATGTTTATGTGGAGTTATTTATAGGCTCTTTATTCTTTTCATCAATTGAAATATATATTTTTAACAGTATTACTACATTGTCCAGATTACTGTATCTTTTAGTAAGGGTTGAAGATGGATCCTGACAATGCTCCAATTTTATTCTCATTTAATATTGAGCTGGCTATTCTGGTTCTTTTGACATAATCACTTTAAAATCATATTCTAAATTCAATTGTTCCATATTCAAACTGTTAAAGTATTCTACAAATCCAGAAATGAGAAACCCAGTAGATTTAAACTCAAAAACATTACCTAGCAAGCATTCACATAGTGTAAAGGATTTAATTTTGAGTTTCAATAATTTTAGTTTGGAATATTTCAACCTGTGGAAGATATTTTGGCAGTACCACTAATTTTCAATGGATAAATTTATATTTTGCCATACTAGAATGAGATTCAAAGAAAATTAGAATCCAAATGTCATGAAGTTCCCACTAGCATTATACTGTACCTAGCCAACCAAATGGTTTTTGAGAGAGCCAAATAGCAAAGTCCACAAACATACTTGAGTTAAAATATCTACTCACTTCAATATAAAATAAATTTGAATTAAAATGTATTTCACTTAGGAAAATTTATTCTGAGCTACCTTATAACACATGTAAAGGAAGTATTTTCTCAGTCGAGTATAACATAGGCTAAAGAGAATAAGCAAAGTATTTTTAAAATTTTGTACTATTGAAGAAGATTGTAGACTATTTAGAAATGTCTATATATAACAAATTAATTTCTTTTTAAAATTTCTTTATGCTTCATAGTTTCCAAGAGAGTTTGAGACTCCATACAGGTACTATCTTTTGGTTCCAGTATGTTATGTTCCCACTCCCAGCAGAATGAATGAATCAGTTTGTCTTTGGATCTTGTAAAGTGGTCAGAGAATTGGCAGAGGGTTCTGCTGATACTCATTTTTTAAAGAGAAAGAAAGAAAATATTATCAGGACCAAAATCACCATTCCTGATTAGATGAAGGGACTGTCTAAGGAAATATGTCACTGTAGTTTATCCACTTTGCTTACCACAGCCTGAGACTTACTCATGCTTTGCTAAGCATGCAGAAAAGAGTCCCAGGACTCTAAACAGGATTTAACAGGTGCACCTAGTACAGGGACACATTTACTTTTCAGACACTCTTCTAAGTACTTAAGACTTTCCGCTAAAGTTAGGTTGTACGATCAAGTATGTGTAACAATCTTTGGATTGATTTTACACCTGTGAATGTTTTTCCTTTTGGAGCTCAGGCTTTGTGAGAGTCTATGCAGCCTCTTTTTCTTGACCATAACAAGCCACTAACAGTGAGAACCATAGTATGATCTGTGATACTTACCATAACCATCTCCTTCCAAATCCCCACCCTTCTCCAGCAATCTCATACTGAATCTTGAAGTCAAGATGATTCCTGAGCATAATACTATATTTCTGTCTTTATTTACTTGGCTTCTTGGGGAAGAAAGGACATAATGATGTACTGCACAGGATGTTTCCACTAATACAGCCCTCCCATATTAGTTGTATAAATGTAATTTGTCTTTTGAAAAAGTACAAAGTCCAATCAAGATTCATGAATAAATCATTTGCTGTGAATGAATGTCAGCATTATTTCAATAACAGGTATTAAGATTTGGCATACAAAACTTTGTACAGTCTAACAGGAAGCACAAATTATGACTCTTAATTTCAATTAACTCTGTCTCACAAAATGATGTATACTCTTTAGAATTTAATCTATATATGATTATATATAAGTATATTAAAAAGTATTTAAAATCCAGAATATACCTAAATTATTGGTGTACTGCTTCATGTTAAGTCTTTTAAAGGAATCTGAGGGGTCTACAGGCCAAATTTTGAGGGGAAGTAGGAAGACAATAAACAGAAGATGTTTCTGAAATTCAAGAAATCAGCAGACTGTGTATGGGATACAGTAAAGTAGGATCATTGCTTTGCATACTTTAGTGGGATCATTGAAAAATATAATTCAAAATGAATTGTGACTGAAAGGATATCAGTGAAGACACAGAAACAGGAGTGTGACAGAATTCCAGTGTTTAAATCCTGGCATCTAGAATCAGATAAAAAGATAGTGATTATCCGATACATAAATTAGCATAAGTTTTTAAATCCCTCTTGTATCATATGCCCATGTGAAAAATGAGTAAATAACAAGAGTTTTTATCTAATGTTAAATTAGATAAATATGCAGTGCATCAGGTAAAGTGCCTGACAACACTACTACAGTATTGAGTAAATGTTAGTATTTTTATAAAGGAGAGAGTAATATGAAATAAGGGGAATTAAAAAACCAGCCATCTCCATGAAACAGTGACCTGCTTTTGAGCTGATAAGGTCACATCTAATCTCATTTATGAGAGAAATAACTGAATTTGAGGGATTGGGCAGTGATTCTAATAATTAATGAATAAATTCTAAGAGAATTCAATAGTAGTTGTTTGATATTTAAATGTAAATCATGTTTCAATTAACTTGCCTTTCCACTAATTGCCCTGTGTTATGTGTAGAATATTATAAATCTCAAGAGTTCCAGTGATTTATATGTGGAAAGAAACTTGGGATTTGATTTGGATTTAAATGGTTTCTGAAATATGTATCTGCACAAAGACATAAATCAAGCTCTTGTTTATCTAGACTGGTAAGGGAATACAATGTACTGGTTGATTAAATATTTAGGTTAATAGATCACTAGAATATACACTATTAGCTAATTGCATATTTTCAACACTAAAACAAAGGTGAAAAGAATTAACGTTTTTCAAATGTTTATAAAGCATTTGAAGATCTTGTTGAGTCTTAAATTTTGTTACTCACTTTTTTTTTTTTTTTTTTTTTTTTTTTTTTTTTTTTTTTTTTTTTTTTTTTTTGAGACAGGGTCTTGCTTTGTGGTTTAGGCTGGCTCTGAGCTCACTATGTAGCCCAGGCAAGCCTCCAACTCAGCAATCCTCCTGTCTCTGCCTCCTGAGTGCTGGGATTACAGGCGTGAGCCACCACACCTGGCACTGTGGTATGTGGTATTGATTGCTGGTGGGCGTGAGTCACCACGCCCAGCATTGTATGTGGTTACCGAGGATCCAACTCAGGACTTTGCACTTGCGAGGCAGGTGCCAGAACTACTGAGCTAAATCTCCAGCTCAGTGTTACTCATTTCTTAACCTTATTAAACCTTCTCCAAACTTAAACAGGGCCTCACTGCCAACACATAATTTTGTCCTCTTGGCTTGTTCAGAAAGTGTCTATATCTATATCAATGTAACAAAGCATGTACTCTAAACTGTGTTGCTCAGCACTTCTGCAGAAAGTTGAGAGGACATCTCTGGAATAGTTTTTGGAATATGTTTATAGAATCCAATCATAAATATAACCTCAATGGTGATGGTTATTTCCATTCTATTAATAATTATTATTTAATAAGGAATGCCTTTCCTCTTCATGCTTTCCAACAGTTATTCTGAATGTCCTCTAGTTTCCTTCAATTCTCTTTAGCTTCCTATCATCATCTTTCTCAAATGACCAAATGACTGCTTCATTCTTTTTATTTTTAATGTTCTTGAGACAGGGTCCCACTTTATAGTTCAGGCTGGCCCTGAACTCACTATGTAGCCCATGCCAGCCTCAAACTCATGGCAGTCCTTTCCTCTACTTCCCAAGTGCCTGGATTACAGGAATGAGCCACCACACACCAGCTCTTTGCTTCATTTTTTACAAGAGGAAAAAAGACACTACTTCTCATGAATTCCTATTACAACAAAAATAAATCAGCTAAAATTATTCTTTTAAATTCTTTTTATTGTTCTGGGCTTCCAACTTTAATTTGGTTATTCTTCCACCATGTTTTTTAAAAAGAAAAATAAAATCACACTTTTAGTTGTTCTCTCTTCTACCTAAAGCTTTATGGCTTGGTAAATAAGGAAATGCTTATGGCCAGTCAGATATATCATTTTGCCACTCAGTAATAAAGTAATACAAAACTTTAAAGTCATATACATATGTACTCAAATATATTGACCATGCATATAAAAGAAAACATGTTCTTTTTTCTCTGAGATGTCCTATTTCCTTGAAAGAGAATTGATATGCAAAGTGTGCATTTGAAAAAAATAAGAAAGAAAAAAATCAAAAAACCCTTTTGATCCTAGTGACATTAGCTGTAGCTCTCTTCTCTTTCCTGTTCTTTCCACACTGGCAATTTAGAAAGTCTCTACAGGCTTGATAACTATTTACTGAAAGTCAATTTCCTTAAAAGAAGCCAACCTTTTTGTATAATTTCAATATATCTTCATCATTCAGAAAACACATGGTGTAGATGTTTATAAGTAATAGTTTCTTCTCAAATCATGCTAACTCATACAAAATTGTACATTATAAATGCATAATATTTTTGTATTCATATATGAAACAGCAGCAACTACTTTTTCTAAAATACTCATGTTAGTCTAAACATTAATAAATGGCAAAAATCAAAATTTTTCAATGAATTTGGGGAGATAAATGCTTGGAATTTTCAAAATTGTATTCATCCCAGTAAAAGGAGTAAATCTAATTTTGATGTTTCATCAGTCCACAACATCTGGCAAGCTCCTTTTTCATGTAATATTACTCATGATTTGTAAAAATATTGAGTACAGGAAATGGCTTCCATTGCAGAGATATATAACTGTTAAAATTATAGCAAATATTAATTATGCTGGCATTTTAAAACTTTCAGAGTCATTTCCTTCAGTAATCTGACCTATTTACATAGAAGGAAATATACTGAACATTGTGAGAGGCATTTTATTTCACCTTATGGTTAGTATATACAAAGTACTTCATTCTAAATTATGAGACTTCACTTGAATTTACATGAAGCACATTTTGGCCTTTTCATTTTATTCCAAATATCAGACATGTTGTAAGATTTCCATTATCTACACCAAGGGTTATTTTCAAGAGAGACTGATTTCTCTGACCTCTATTTTCTTTATATTTTCAAAATAATGAGGTGAAAATCTTCCCAGTGCTTAAAAGATAATACTGTTTAAAATAACCTGTTTAAAGTCCCAAAGTCCTATTATAAATTAATATAAGGGATATAGTTTTATGAAAACCAATTTCTAAATTAATATAATTTTTAATTATTTTTTGTATTGTTGATGTTAAGAAGAGTCACCCATATACCCCTTAATTCTATTTTTTAGCTTTCAACATTGCTGGCCTATAATATATCAATTCAGAATATCTTTCTAGGAAAGATGTCTTTATCCGGTGTTTGCATTATAGGAAGTACAGATGCACAGGTTCTTGCCTTGATGGAGAATATTTCTATAGGAAAATTTCCATTCCAGAATTCCCTACAGGGCTGATGGAGGACCCTGTTACAAGCATATGTGGTTCAAATATTCCCTCTGTCTAGTGTTCTTTCCTCACTCACTCTTGTGGTTCTTTCAGAATCCTTGATAATTGTGTTGTACGCAAATATCAGGACCTCAGGGTCCATTTTCCAGGGAATCCAACTTCTGACATTTGGTGTTCAGAGTGGTCACAGGAAGCAGATCCAACAATCACATTTTAGAACTGACTGGCAACTGGGAAATAGAATTGTTAAAACTTTCAAGAAAAGTTAAATTAGATAGGATAAAGGTAAAAGAAAATGCATGCACTGGCTGGTGTGGTATCTCAGGTCAGCAATTATGAAGTAACTATAATTATTATAAAATCACACAGCTCTTGCTAGCACAACTGATAT
This sequence comes from Thryonomys swinderianus, assembly GCA_004025085.1. Classification (NCBI taxonomy): domain Eukaryota; kingdom Metazoa; phylum Chordata; class Mammalia; order Rodentia; family Thryonomyidae; genus Thryonomys; species Thryonomys swinderianus. The sequence continues at coordinate 506 of PVIC010037686.1, read as the reverse complement.
ATTAGAAAATGTCAAGAAAAACTGACAGTAACTAGTCATCAATTTGCAATCTTTTTAAACAAAACTTATTTTTATGTTTATTCTGCTCAGATTTTTAAAATGATTAACTCATGCCAACTAAATTGATTTCTAAACCTATTAATGAGTGATAAATGATTGTCTGAAAGATATAATTTTAGAAGCTATTCCTCAAATATTCCTTTAATGAACAAGAAAATACATTTATTCTCCCAACTGGTTAGTCCTTCTAGGATTTGCTTTCATATTTCTACACTGTCCTTTCTTTCCCTTTCTCTGTCTCTCTTTTCCTCCTTTGCTTTTAGACATTTATTTCTTATAGAGATGAGACTTTAGTTTCTTTCTGTACATCACCTTCAAATACAAATATCTCCCCTCCTCATCATCTATTATGACTTTTTGATTAAATCAACAATCCTTGTTTCTCACGCCAAGTTGTGTGTATCAGGGTTCTCACATGAAACATGTGGCACTTAGGTACTTCGAGA
>PVIC010037685.1:0-17966 GCA_004025085.1 Thryonomys swinderianus | reverse complement strand
ATCTCACCGTTACTAGGACTCTTAAGTTGAAATGCCCTGGGGGTTACCTCAGGCATGCCTGGATAATCTAAGACACTTTCCTCATAGGAAGATCCCTGATTTAATCGCATCTCCAAATTTCCTACTGACAAATTAAGTTACATGTATAAAAGTTATAGTAATTAAGATATGGACATCTTTGAGGCAACACTATTAAGTCCACTAAATTATGTTAAGATGTCTTATTATATAAAAGGTAAAGCTATCACATAGGGATGAATGTTTATCATAACTGATATTATGGAAAACTGATATACACTGAAAAAGAACAAGACAAAATTGATAATATTTTTGTGGAACATTTGTATAACAAATCTACAAAACGATTTAAAATATTTTATGTATTTTTGATCCAAAGGAGCAAGGTAATTATAAAGTGAGTGTGTTACTTTTCTGCCTGTACTGAATATCTCAGACAAATCAACATGAAGGCGGGTATATTTTTGACTCACTGGTTCAATATATGGTTAGTCAGCTTTGTTCTTTTGGGTCTGTGGCTAAGAGTCCGTGTGTGCAGAAGTCCTCTACACAGGAACTCTTTACTTCGTGGTATCTAGTAAGTGAGAGCCCTTCAAGAACTCAGGCACAATAATCTTACTTCATTCTACTAGGTTCCAGGCCTACACTCCCAATTCCATCACCTTCTAGAACAATCCTTTAATGTAAAAGTCAACAGAGCCATTTTAAATACTAATCCCCACAAATAACTCCTACAAAATCACTGGTCATGACATGCATACTAAAATGCTTATCAGCTCAAATGAAATAAAGAAGAGATTCACAGAGAAGCTTTTTCCTTCTTCCTATTTTAAGGTACATTTTTATAGTAGTAAGATAGTTAACAGGAAACTTTAATACTATAATCTGTTTTGTTTTGAGCCAGGATCTCACTTTGTAGTTCAGGCTGGCCCTGAGCTCACTATGTAGCCCAGGCAAGCCTCGAACTCAGCAATCCTCCTGCCTTTGCACCCCCGAGTGCTGGGATTACAGGTGTGAGCCACCACGCCTGACATTGTGCTATGTAGTACTGACTGCTGGTAGGTGGGAGTCACCAAGTCTGGTATTGTTGTATGTGATTACCAGGATCAAACTCAGGATCTTGCACTTTTGAGGCAGGTGCCGGAACCAATGAGCTAAATCTCCACCCCTTGTTTATCTTTTATATAAGACTATTAGAATTTTTGTTTCCATTCTTGACTCCCAACATTCTACTTAGTGCACAGTAGCCAGACTGGCTTCTTAAAACATAAATAACATTTAGAATTTAAACCAAAATTTCTTCTCAGGACCTGACAAATTCTGGATAACCAGGTGTGTCAGTTATCTCTGTGACCTCACACCACAATCCAGCTTTGGTTCCTGCCCCGCTCTCACACACATCTTTTGCATATCCAGAATATAGCAAACTTCCCCCCCCCCCAGCAAAGTGTTGCCTATGTTTTTTAATTGGATATCTTGAATATACTTTTCTCCCTTATAAATATGCCTAGCTTCTTTTCATTTTCCAGCATTCTGGGCAAGTGAAGTTTTAGATATCAGATATTTTGTTCTAGCAAGAGAAGTCACTAATATAAAAAACTCTATCTCAGGAAGCAGTATGCACTGCTCCTTCCACTTCATTCTTATAGCTTCGTGTATTACCCCATCAGGAACACATTGCCTGGACTCCTGGTCCTTTCTCTGAAATAGGAGTAGAAGCCTCCAGGACTTCTGTACATTGCATTCCTGTAAAGCCAATATTAAGCACATGATACTGAGGTCTGCTTCAAGCATGACGAGTAGCCAGGGCCCTTGGGAACCATGGTTGCAGTGATCTTTAACTGTGTGTGTGGTGGAATTTTTGGGAAACACTTCCCTAAGTGGCCTCTCCTGAGCAAGAGACCAGGGTTGATCTTCTCAAATGAAAGATCTATACTTTTGCCCTTTAGTTTACAATAAGTACAGCCCTGGAAGCTCCTTAGTTACCTTCAAGGCATCTTTTTTCTTTCTTCAGTTCAAAGTACTAAGCTTCTTTTTAATGGCACCAATTTCTTCATAACCACACCACCTTTGGCATCAACTTTACATGTGGATCTTTTCAGGGCAAAATTTAAGTTTTTAAAATCCATCTGTGTTTTCCCTCCTGATTTTCACCATTCTTCTGCTTAAAATAAATTGGCAATTGTCATACCAAAACTGAACATAAGGTTGTCTTAAAATTTTCTCCACCGAATCAGTCTGCCATCTTTATATTTAGCCTATTGTGAAGCCTTATGATATGAACATTAAGATAAATTATTGGCAGAGGTTATTACATAATAATAGTCTCTAATGGTCTTTGTTCCTAACTGAAAGCTCATTAGCTAGGCCTTTACTGTTTGCATTTCTGCCAGTATTTTGATCTTCTGAATTCTGACCAGAATTACCTATCAAGCTCTGCTCTCAGCATTTCGGAATCTCTCAGGCCCATATTTCCAAATCTGTCAAATTTCCTCCTGCAAACCAGTTTCAAAAGTTTCTGAACCACATGGTCAGGCACAATCAAAGTAAGAATACCATTTTTCTTGTACAGTTTATTGTATTAGCCAAAATATTTGACACCCACAATTTAAGGAGGGAAGGCTTAATTTTGACTCCTCTTTTTAGAGAGGTTTGTCTATGTCTATCTGGCTCTGAGGCAGAAATGGTATGGCAGAAGGGTAAGACAGAGAGAAACTGCTCCGTGCATGAAAGCCAAGAAAAGAGAGGGGAGCATAGTTCAGAGGAAGAGTCCAGTGACCAGATTTATTATCTGAGGTTGTACCCTATGATTCACCTGTACATAGAGGTGTGTTTTAATAATCCCTCAGGCAATGCTACAGTCAGTCGTATTGACAGTGAGCTTAACAATACTAATCTGAAAGCCAATCATGAAAAAGTAAAAGCAAAGACAATATGAGCCAATAAGTGCCTGTCTTAATTTTTTTAATATTAAAAATCTGTAGATTTTTTTTGACTTTATGCCATGTTATTCTTTAGGACAATTTTTCAGTATGTGTGGGGAAAAGTGTGCTATACTTGTACTGCAGTGGATGAAACTGAAGTTCAGATCAGGTAAGGGTCTTTCTTAAGTTTATAAATTAGACTTAATTACTCTTATGGTTTTTCAACTATATTTGCTTCAAAGTACATTGCAATGAATATATCCAAAGTCAAAATTTGAATGCCTAAAATCACCGTATAGGTTAATAGTAGATCGTGGACACTGGAATGAGAGCATGACAAAATGAAGAAAGGTTCGTCTTGAAAAGGAGGCACATTTGCTAGTTCAGTGCATTAATATCATTAGGAAGATAGGCTAACGTTATCCAAGGATAGCTGCATTTATATGAAATGTGCTGTCTAAATCTAGACAGCTATTTCAAACTTAAAAAAAGAGAGACAATAGTGAACAGTCTGTGGCTGTTTTTTGCCTTGAGTTGAAAGTTTGCAGCTTCCTAATGAGCAAAGAAAACATTTTGCTCCAACGTTTGCACTAAGTCAATTAGGTATTTTGAGTAATTAGAAACAAAATCATCTGGATCTTTCAGTATGATAAGGAATTTTTACCTACAAGGAGGATGTAATAACTTTCTTTTATACATGTCAACTAAAATATATTTCTGGCTGAATATATGGATTTAATATTGCAGAATGAAACATATTTTATGTCTCATTACCATGTATGGCCAGGTTTATGGACTTTCCTTCATTTGATTTCAGGGAACATAATTACAACTTAGAAGGTGGAATGATTCACACAGCTTCTTGACACCCTGGGTTTTGCTTTCTCTTTTGACTGCATAAATCTTAGTCATGTTTCTATAGGCAACTCTTCGTATTTTGTCTGTGAAAATCTTTAGAGAAGAAAAAGCCCTCATATAGTCATATGCTGTTTTGTATTAGAAATATTGCACCTAAAATTCTTTTTAATTTGTAAGACTTTTAAAAAATCAAAATATCCATATACAGGCAGAGCTATAACAAATGTACATCCTACTATAATATTTCACTATGGAAGCTTCACAAAGCGCTAATATTCTTAAGTACATTTTTATGTGACTAACAGTGAGATTTAATCAATACTCATGCAGATCTTCCTCTTGGTTGTTTACTCATTAAAACGTGTTTGTGGCAACATTAGAAGTCAAGTACTTCTAAGTGTGGTATGTTCAAGAAGGAATAAAGTCAAACTTTCTTCTCTGAAACTCATTTAGTATAATAAATGAGACAGGAGATAAATATTATAACATATACTGAAATCTAACAAAATGTAACATGCAGTAACACGCTATAATAAAAGACATGGTATTTTCTGATGAACATCAATTTCAGATAAACATGCTTAATTACATAATTGGTAACCATAGGTATGGATTGCATAGTGATTTCTCTCCCATCTATTGATAAAAGTGTTACAAGTTTTAATTTTTTTCAATAGGTTCTTTCCTAATTATTTGACTTGGAATAGTTAATTCCAAAGTAGTGCAAAATAATTTGAGCTATGTTTTTGCCATTATAAGTCTCTTTAGAAATTTCTGAAGGTTACTCCTCTTGTGGATTTATTATTTTAAAACAGCTTCATAGGAATTTGCAAGCTTGAGCATCATTTAGATAACAGCTTTGATTTTTAAACAGATAGGAAAAAAAGATCAGATTCAGAAGGCCAGAAAGATATATAATTATGTTTTGCTATCAGCAGTGGTAGGCTGAAATTAATTTGTTCAAATTTGCTTGGGGGGATTTTATAACTACTACAATTAAAAGTATTAAATTTGGCTAAAGTCATTACTGTTACTACCTGAAGAGCCTGAAAATACATACATGGCATTTAAGGAACAAACTCTGTTGTTATGACAAATACTTCTCAAACTGATAAGCTTGAATCAATATAGATACTTCATATTTGAATTAAAATGACTTAGTCTATGCAGGCTATTAGGGATTCATCTAAAAGTTCAGTATCTCAAAATTATTACCCGTCAAACTTCCAAATTACTATTTTCCTCCAAGCATAATACCTGGCCTCAGTCACTAATGCATGGTTTTTCAAAATACCATTGCAAAAAGTCAATATACTTCTGGGAAAAAAATCATTGTAATAAAAATTATTAGAATTTATGTGCTGTTTTTTACCTTCAAAGTGACTTATAAATATTAATTAAAATTACCCCCAAATAGGACTCTGCCTGACAGACCATTCAGTTCCAGGAATAATGTAGCAAAATAACAAAAATTGCAGTTTAGTACATTTCCTAGTAGTTGATGAAAGTGTGGAGCAAAACATTTTTACACTGGAATTTCTTTCTGGGTTGCATCAGGTTGGAACTTCCTACTCCTACTCAAAGAGTGGCAAGTTTGTTTCTTTATAGAGATTTACTTGGAAAAAAATATCTCCTAAGGCATACCTAATCATATTTTAAAGAATATGTTGTATATAATAGTAAAATTATTTGATATGTCTGTTTTTCCTAAAGCATCTATATTCAAATAATTTTAGTTTTACTTATTTTATTTGTTTTAAGGATGCATTATTTCCCTACCAAAGTCTGGAGCTCACATTAGCTAATTATTATAGTCAAGGTTATAAAAGAAAACGAATTATTTTCTTAAGGAAAACTAGGGGAAACGCAGCCTTTGGCTGTCTAAATCACTCAAAAATGCAAATATGTTTTAAATATTCTTCCTACCCAGGATCATATGAGTTGTCATTAAGAACTGGAACAAATAGATCACAGATAGACAATTTCCGGATCTTCTCTTTGGTATGAACACCTGTAGATGCAAATGAGCTCTAGAAAGTATGACAGCTTTTATAGAGTGGGAAATTTCTATAGGAAACTTGGTGTGAGAATGTGATGAGGGGAAGGCATAAATATAATAGAGAAAGAAAATAAAAGAGCATGTATAAAGGGGGTGAGGAGGTGGGGGTGGGTAGGGATATGGGTAAAAAAGAGAATTAACTTTTGTCATATACTGATACAAATTCCCCAATGTTATACATAATTTTGAGATGTATATAAATTGTACCAATAAAGAATTCAATTTTTAAAAAAGAACTGGAACATTAGAGGGCCAGAGATTTGGCTCAGTGGTTCCAGCACCTGCCTCGCAAGCGCAAGGTCCCTGGTTCAATCCCCAGAAACCACATACAACAATACTGGGCATGGTGGTCATGCTCACTGGCAATCAGTACCTCAAATCACAGATGCCGGGCGTGGTGGCTCCAGCCTGTAATCCCAGCACTCGGGAGGCAGAGGCAGGAGGATTGCTGAGTTCAAGGCTTGCCTGGACTGCATAGTGAGCTCAGGGCCAGCATAAACTACAAAGCAAGACCCTGTCTTTAAAAAAAAAAAAAAAAACACTGCAACATTAGAAACAAGAGGGATTCTGTGGTTTATTTTGAATTATCCAGATCTTTCATCTTTACATAATAATGATTCTGCTGTAAAGATATGGAATAAAGCTGAACAGGTACTCTCTACTTTCATGGGGAAAAAAAGAAAATGTTTACATATGTATAAGTGGGAATTTAAAAACTTCCAAATTTTAAGGACACCAAATATCAGGATCTTGACATTATACTTTTCTTGTAATTTGAATGATTGCTTATTACACATGCTAGAAATATTTCTTAGGCCGATTGTTGAATAAAGAACATAATTCCAGGGCAGGAGGTTTAGCTCAGTGGTTCTGCCGCCTGCCTAGCAAGTGCAAGGTCCTTGGTTCGATCCTGGTTAACCACATACAATCACATCATATTGGACATGGTGATTCACGCCCACCAGCAACCTGTACCACACCCCACAATGCTGGGTGTGGTGGCTCACGCTTGTAATCCCAGCACTCGCGAGGCAGAGGCAGGAGGATTGCTGAGTTCCAGGCTTGCCTGGGCTACATAGTAAGCTCAGGGCCAGCCTGAACTACAAAGCAAAACCCTGTCTCAAAAAAAAAAAAAAAAGACATAATTCCACAGAATTCACAAAGTTGCTGTTGAGGGGAACAGAGAAAGATCTTGGCACATACTCTCTGGGTCTGTGTCCTGAAATGCTAAGCAATTAATTTGATGGGAATGAGATGAAAGAAATAGCTACAAGGTAAGATAAACTAAATACCACTTGTTTTTGATTTATGATTTTTACCAGAAGAGAAACATTTAAAATACAATAGTAGAACTTAATCTACAATAATATATTTTTGCCAAGTAAGAAACAAAAGACACGAGATACTCACTTATTCCTAGCTTTATTAGAGTAGATATTTCAAAGTAAAATGTAACAAAGTGAGAATACCTCAAATATTTCATGTGTTATTCATCATCAAAATCTTAACGCAGTGTTTGCATTTTTGTTATTCAGTTTTTCACTGAGTACAGCTTTGCTCTCTGTAAATACTCCAATGTATCAGAGGTCCTCCGGGGGCCCCAGCAGCAGACTTAGTATCTCTGAGCATCCCTTGTAGTTTGAAAAAACATATGAAATTGTGGCAATATAAATTCCAGTTAAGAAGATCAACATAACCAGTGACAATACAGGAAAAAAATTGAGAAAGCATTTCAGAGTGTATGTGGGTTGCAAAGGATTATAAAACATTGCCTTGTATGACAGTTGGTCATGCTATATAGTTTAATATAAATTGAAGGCCTTTAATGGTTCTCTGAGAGCTCATAATCCCAATATCTTACTTTACAAACAAACTGAGAGCAGTGTTTAAATTGTTCCACTGAGAGCTCTGCTGGTTCTAACTTGAACTCAATTTGGAGCTAGACTATTTGGGCTTCTCGGCCTGCACAATCTCATGAGTTAATTCCTTGTAATATTTTCCCCCAACACATAAACAGTATTGGTTTTGTTTCTCTGGGGAGGCTCACTGATGCAAGTACTGAGCTCAACAAGGATATAATTAACAAATTTCAGAGTTCCATAAAAAACTCTGGAAATAATGGAAATAATTGTGTAGTTTTATAGCAAATCAAATATCAAATTGTGGTACATGCAGAATATATAGTCCAACTTGTTTCTTAAGATGAAATATGGGCTGCTAACATATAAAATCATGAGAATTAGATTTACTTCTAGGATGTAATGATTACATTATAGGTCACCCACATCAATTGTACTTATATATGTTCAAAGACAGCAGTCTTTCCCTCTGAACAGTCCTCATCTAGAAGAGGCACTGAAGGGGAAGGATTAGAGTGTGAAGAGAAGACGTGAGGAAATGGAGTGGAGTTTGCAGTCAGCATTATGGGGCAGCCCATAGCTTTTTAGTTCTATATCACATGTATTTTTTCCACATGTATCAAAACCCCCAACCCCCCAAATCTTACTCTTTGCTCTTTCTTGTGGCTGATTCCAGGGACAATCGCATCCTTTCCCTTTCCTGTAAGAAATATGGAAATGAGTTCTCATGTTTCTAAGAGTTTATTATAATAATCCGACCATTCCATAAAGGACTCACTGGAAATCTTTTCAGATTCCAGAGAAGTATGCACACAATGCAGAATATTTCCCTAAATGACTTGACAGACCACCATTTGTTTCATCCTTCAGTGCTTTTAAGTATCAGTAGTAGTGGGACAACTCATTTTTCTTATGGCTTCTGACATAAAAATGGCTGATTTTTTTCTACTACATCAGACACTTAAAGAAATGTAGTAACTTATTTATTAAATGTTTAATTCATATCAGCAGATGTCAGCATCTCTCTTTATAGAAAACTTATGGTTTCTCAGGCATGATGCAAAATACTCTATTTACATTATGCTCTGAAACCTTGACCCTTGTGAAATGTAGATGTTAAAATACATGTGTCAGGGCTAATGAGAAATGGAAAAGTACAAATATCCTTAGTACTAATCTAAAATTTTAATGGATTAATAAATCACTTATGTTACATATTGAATAATATAGACTTTTAGTACTCAGGAAAATATGAATTAAAAGAACACTTTGAAAAACATATATTAGACTGATAAAAACTGATTTAGCTTTTGGACTTGTGCACAACTACTTATGTATCTAATCCATTGGGTCGGTAGAAACATAAACCATAGAGTATCTTTCTCAATCTCCATTCTGGGGAGGAGGACACGTATCTTGTCTTTCTTCAAGTTAAGGAGGCTGTAAAAACCATATGCCAAACACATACAGATGTATCTTGGACTTGTGGTTCTTTTTCTTTCTGTTTTCAAAGAAATGTATACCCTAAATTTAATTCTAGTAATTTAGTTATATTTTCATTAAAGGTGTTTCATATTGTAATATTTTTAGATAATTTGGTAGATAGTAATCTAGTTTGTACACAAAAGTGATATGGTTAAATATCACTTTTGTGTACAAATTAGATTATTATCTACCAAATCATCTATCTATCTATCTATCTATCTATCTATCTATCTATCTATCTATCTATCTATCTATCTATATCACACACACAAACACACAAATTTATAACTCTGAAAGCCTAGGATAAGTTACCCCTAGAAAGTGAGACTGGAAAATTAGGTCTTTTTGAAGGATACTTTATAATCTTGAGTCTACTGTAAATTTTCGATATTTTACTCTGAAAATATATATTTTCTAGAAGTAAAGTATCTTTAGTCAATATTTACACAAAATTAGGAGGATATTTGGTGACAGTCAAAATTATGAAAATACACATATTATGCCCCAGCTATTCTTGTATTTTAATGAAATTATTAAAGTGGAAAATATTTTAAATGAGAAGAGATTTACTCACAAGTTTCTTTATGAAAGCAGAAATTTGCTAACGACTTAATAAAAAATAGTGAAAATTAAGAAAGTTTGAACTGGGGGTGGCAGCTCACTCCTGTCATCCCAGCACTCGGGAGGCAGAGACAGGAGGATTGCTGAGATCAAGGCTTGCCTGGGCTACATAGTGAGACCTTGTCTCAAAAAAAAAAAAAAAAGAAAGTTTGATATATTAATTTACAGTGGTGAAAATGAATAATTGTACTATGCCCATTCTATGAAAATCAGAAGGTAAAATTATATACACACATGCTTGTATAAATGGGATGAGTGCAGAGCAATGGGAAAACACCTGCATGTTGAAATGTGAAATGAAATTTTAAAATTATATTTTAAGATATTAAAAATGAATCAATAAAATACCTCCAGAAAATGGTTAGAATATATCAGTTCAGACATTATTCAGATTACAGGTACATAATAAGTGGCACAATAAATTTGACACAGAAGCTATGAGATTCAAAGCTAAACATCTAACATGAGCCCTGATTTGCTTTCAATATATAACAAAGAGAAATACTGAGTGCAAAGAGGTACCCAAATTAGGAAATTCATTTTCTCAAAGGACATCTTTAAATTTCATATTTCCAGGTTTGCAGTGATTGAGAAGAATATACAGTATTTACACATGCATAGATTTGTATTCACATAAAAGTGTCCACTACAGTCTTTAATCTTATGTGAATAAAAACTTTCAAAGCATAACATTGACTTGATTAATGACATATAAAACTCATTAATTCTTAGACGTTGACAAAAAGCACGCACATGTTTTGGGTGTTTTTCTCACCCACAGATCCTCCCCCCTCCAAATCTTTGTTTCAAACAGGAAGACTTTGGATCAATGTTTATGGTGAAAATATAGACAGTTTTTGAGTAAGTTCTCCACCTGATTATTGTGTAGGACAAACTCTGAGATTCACTGAATTCTGTACATTGATGTATTTATAGCTGCAAAGTTTGAGTTCAAATCCACCTATATTGGCAAATCATCACTACCAATTTTCCTTGCAGATCAACCATTTGTCAGCTGTGTTCTTTCTACATTTACTGTAGCTATGAAGCTGAATAACAGTATGAATGAGTTCGTTCTGTTTGTGTTAACACAAGATGTTCTAGAAGAGAAAACAGTGTTTGCAGTCTTCTTAATCTTCTATCTTGCCACCCTGATGGCGGATTCACTTATTGTGATAACCATTAGATACAGCCAGATGCTCAGGGGTCCCTGAGCCCTTAGGGTCTCTGCTTACCCTAAGCTCAGGGGTCTGTTTATCCTTTGCTGATCCCTGTTTTTCAATGATACCTCCTAAGGACCTGGTTCTTAGCATGAGTGTATCGAATAATATTTCTTGTGTTTTTTGTTGGCTTGTTTGTTTTGACAGTGTCTCACTTTGTAGTTCAGGCTGGCCCTGCGCTCACTATGCTGGTCAGGCAAGCCTCGAACTCAGCAATCTTCCTACCTCTGTCTCCTGAGTGATGGAATTACAGGTGTGAGGCACCATGCCTGGCTATTGTTTGTTTTGATCTCTAAAAGCCCAGCCACATCTTCCAGTGCTGGGCAGAACAGGCTCAATAATTTGTATTATGTGCCTTATGTGCTATTCCTGGAGGAGTAAGTTTGAAAATATGGAATGCTATCAATCTCTTGCTGACTACATGTGACATTTTAGAGTTCTAAATTATTTTACCATTGAAAATAATACACCCAAGTTTGAGGATTGTCTTAACTGAGGGTTATGAGAGTAGTTCACACATTTTCAACCTAATTAAAAGTTCATACGGGTTTAGAAGGCAAAAGTAGTATGTTTTCTTACTCTCAGTCCCCGAGGACCACAAGCTGGAGGTGGAGTTCATGGCAGCAGGATGACTTCTCAAGGTGCTTATGATGGAGGGGATGACTTCACAAAGTAGTGTTCATCTTGGGCTTTCTCCAGAGTGGCCAATTCCAAGAACTAAGAACACTGGCGGAAGTGGTTGACACTGTGGGGTGAACCACTTCAGCCAGTGTTCTTAATCTTTCTATGTATCTTTCTAAATCATTTTTAATGTAGAATATAAAAATGTTCAAAAATACATGTACCAAAATATAGAAAAACTGGGTAAACAGTTCTGTTTCCAGAATTCTTTATTGTATAAGAAAGAAGTCACAGACAATGCTATGTTTGTAATAATTACCTGAGACTTGTTCATGCACTTAACTTAGTACAATATGAAATCATTAAAATAGTAAATTGTACCATGAACAAGATTTTTTTACTATTTATCAGCATTGCCTGAAGATTATATTAAATGGGTGGTCTTTTAATTTTTTTGGCCAAGCTTTATTTTTTCAATCATTACTGAATCTTCTAAGAAGTGAGCTGAGAAAGTTATGAAATTAACATATTTTAAAATATTTCTTGTTCCAACTTGACAAAAGATAAAAGCATACCATGTTTCAGAATACCTGACATTTTTTAAAAATCCCAACTATAAACAATTAATTAAAATTTATTCTGAATTAGAGTGAAAAATTTAAACACTGAAGTAAATTTCCTGGAGCATATTACAAAGCACTTAGATTCAAACAAATTCTGTATCAATCAACTTTATGATGGAAACTTATTTATACCACATTCTCTTTAAAAGTTACTTGAAAGACAAAAAAACTACCTTTCCACAGATTCATTTGACACCTTGGAACATATAGAGTCACATGTGAACTTTAGAATTCAAAAATGTTTAAAATTGCTTTATTAATTTATCATAGATATTTATAAGATCTTAATAATATACATTTTTCTTTCCAAACAAGTCTGTATTAAGAATGTGCCTTGTAACAGAGGCAAGACAGCATATTTACAGAATGACTGGCTTTCAGAAAACTTCCACAGACTTATGGTTTTATTCATCTTATAAGTGGCTCAATAACAAAACAGTAAAAAGTCACAAGAACAATAAGCAGGAAAAGGGCGCTAGGTTCTAAGATGTGAATTCCTTCAGAACTCAAACCTGCAAAATATAAAAATAAATCAAAATATCTTGCATAAAATAAAATATTAGCTAGATTAATTCTTCAAAAAATACATATTCTTTTTTCTCTTCTAATTATGTATCACACTTCATTTACATTATATTTTATTTTAAGAATCACCCTTACTGATAGTTCTAAGATGTCTGTGTTAAATGTAAAAACGCCAAAAAAAGAATCCAAAATTGGTAAAGCATGTTCGAGTGCAGATTCAAAGTGGTCAATCTTTGGGTGGCTAATGACCTGTATCTCATCAGAGCTTCAGCCAGATCAGTATGTAGTTCCACTAAATCAAAAACAGTAAGTTATACTTACATGCTAACACTGACTGATCTAGGCCTGCTTAGAGACCCTTACTGAGAGGATTTGGAAGGTTACAATTTAGCTCCACATGAATACTGAGATTGACAAGAGGTGACTGCCACGCATATAGAAAGAGGGGTGGCACATAAGCTTCTTACGTGCCATTCTTGCTCTAAGAAATCTTTAAACATTTACAGAAAAACTAAGTTTTCAGCCAGTAGAATAAATTGTGAAGTTATGCACCAAGGATATATAGTTGTTTTTTTCTTTCTTTATATTTTCAAATGAGGGAACATAAAGCTATAATATATAAACGTGAAAGTTTGAAAGACTAAAGAAAAATTGGCTCATCGCCTCTTGCTCACAATTGGAAATGGAAACATAGTCATTTTACTTTTTTAACACAAAAATGTAATAAGATTTAGAAAGTTTTTTGGAGTGCAAATTTCACCCTGCAGCTATCCAGCTTCAAAGTTTACACAGGGTAGTGACTCAACTTACTTGACATCTTTGGAATCCTAATCTCTTCACTGCTGCTTCCGTCTCCACCATCGCTGACAGTTCTTATTTCAATCAAGTAGTCTTCTTCAAATGGAACTAGCAGCTCAGCTGATGTATTATTTGTTTCCAAAATATGAGTTTTACTCTGTCTGTTTTGCCGATAGAGAATCTGAAGAAAATGATGCATCAAATTAACATGGAATCTTCTATTGCTTTTCTAAAGTGTCAGACACTGTTATAAAACAGGGTTAGGTACATCATTATAACCACTGCACACATCATGTAGAAATTCAGTACCCAACTAATGACTCTTCTTTAATTTGCTGCTAAAAAAAGGCTTTGTCTGTGGTCAATATCTCCAGAATGAGAATAGATTCATGTGGTATTATCCAAAGAGCTTGTGGTGGAATGAAACCCTAACTGGAGTGATTATTGTGGTTTGAATTACAAACCTGAATATATGCATCACTCCAAAATGGGTGACACTTTCTATTTCAGAGTATCCACCCTACATTCTAGAACTCATTAACATCTTCAGTTTATCATATCAGGAAACAGATACCATATTTACACATCTGTGGCCTATTTATTTCACTTATGGGTATGTCCTGAAGGTACATCCATTTGAGTATAAATGGCTCAAATTTATCATTTTTTAAGGCAGAATAATACTACAATTTATAGACAAACCAAAGAAATAAAGCAAGAAAAAAACTGGATGGCAATTAGCACTGATACTTGTGGGTTATTTGATGATTAGACCCTTTTTATGTTATTAAAGAGCACATCATCTACAGCCTATATTCTAGAAATCTCACTTGAATTTATTATTTAATATTATTCATCTATCCTTCAATACCTTATTATTTTTAATGGTAAGGAGAGTTTATTGAACAAAAAATAAACATTGTATTCTCTAGATTTTTTTGATATTTTATAATATATTATGGGATTTAGAATACAAAACCTTTTCCATGAAGAATACAAAATCAGTGATGGTATTTTCAAACAATTTTATTTTAAAATGTTCCATATTTCCATAGGTGTAAAATGTGGCTTCTGTATAGTTGTGACATGTCTGATTCCTTAGTAACATAACTGATTTAAGAGAAAATCAAATACTCACCTTGTAGCCCAAAACCTCAGATTCATTTTCCATAGTTTTCACATGCTCCCAGTTTAAGCATAATTTAGAGTTTGATAGCTTCCAGGCAATATTTGCTGGTGGTTGGCTTGGAGCTTTAAAAGATAATCAAAGATCCAAATGAATATGAATTAGATCATGGCCACTGTGTGATGAATCAACATGAAAAGGAAATACAAATCTTCAATGATTAGCATAGAAGGAACTAAATGTTTTCGTATCATTTGAAATATATTAATACTAATAATAAGCAAATTTATTCAAATTCTGGTCATTTTGGAGAATATATTCATGATAGACTTATGAATTAATAATAACTTGCTGAATATCCTATATTAATTTATATGTGATGGCTGTTGGCTTGTTTACTTTATCTCCTATTAATATATGAAGTCCATGTTTCTACTGATGCATTTAGCAAATTCAGGTTGCAATTCTTTTATGTATAAAAGTACAGTGGTATTCATTGTAATACAGTAGCTTTAGTTGCTACTGTTATGCCTAACACAACTAACTCAAGAATTTTAAGCCAAATATTTGTAATAGATTTTTAAATGTATGGAGCAATCCTTAGGGCAGAATGCAGCAGAATTTCAATTGAAAAAATCGTGTAACCAAGACATTGCTCCTCTCTCTGCCTTTTATAGCAGTACCTACTGCATGCTGACATTTTCATGGGCTTTTTGCCATTCTCAATGTGTATGACAGAAATCTCAGCTATGCACAACACATGAAGCCTGAAGTCTCTTCTCTTCAGAGATAGTCCAGGATAGAACTCCACTAAGAAAGTGAATGACTGACTTAATTTGCCAAATTCTGTTTTAGTGCAATTCACTGTGGCTGGAAAGTTAGACTGATACATGTCATCTGCTATAAACAGAGCTGTTGGGAACCCAGAGACTCACAAATGGGCTGAGCATCCTATAACATATCTCTAAATGCAAACTGGTGGTACAGTTTTCTTAAAACTAATACTATCTCAGAGAGAGACTGAGAAGGAAGGAAAGGATCAAAGATTTATAAACTGCCTAATAAACAGTGGATCAGCCCAACTAAAGAAATTTACATATGAGAAACCTAGACACCAAGTTGGTAAGTCAATTATGCAAAAGAATACAGCTCATAAATGGCAAAGTCGAATCAGATTCCTGGTCTTTGGATTTCCAACCTCCAGTTTGTATTTCTCCATGACAACACGCTACTTCCCAATGATATGAGTCAACATAATTATTTTTGAGATTTTAAAAAATAGGAAAGAATTAAAATAATTTAGCTCAAAAGTAGAAGCAAAGAGAAAACTGCCCAATGAAATGTTTTTGGCATCTTTTTTGAATTTTTAAAGCTAAATGAGCATAATATTTAACTCATTATAAGGCTCATGGAAATGAGAATTATTTTTTTGGAGTTCTTTTTGGAGTCTGAAGTTCTGCTTAATCTCTTATAAATTATGGCAAGAAGAAAACCTTGGTACATCTAGAGTGTTTCTGATTGTGCTGCCATTCATTTTCTTGCATCCCCATGTCCATTGGGATATCACTGTTGTTAATGTGTCACTTGTGCCACATTTGGAATATGGCGGGTAGAGAAATGTTTTCCCCTATGCTCCTACGGTGCTCAATTTACATTTATTATAGACTTACCACACTGAACTTTCACTGTTCTCATCACATGCATCTGTAATTTCTTTAGAGCATGTGCCATGTAAGTCTATATTACTAGTGACTAAAACACAATTGGTGTATAGGAAGGATTTAAAAATAAGTACAACCAGATGATTAAGAAAATTGCTCAAGGGCCGGAGGGTTAGCTCAGTGGTTCTGGCGCCTGCCTCGCAAGCGCAAGGTCCTGAGTTTGATCCCCTGTAACCACATACAATGCTGGGCGTGGAGACTCACGCCCACCATCAGTCAACACCGCATACCACAATGCCGGGCGTGGTGGCTCATGCCTGTAGTCCCAGCACTCGGGAGACAGAGACAGGAGGATTGCTGAGTTCGCAGCAGCTTGCCTGGGCTCCATAGTGAGCTCAGGGCCAGCCTGAACTACGAAGCGAGACCCTGTCTCAAAAAAAAAAAAAAAAAAGAAAAAGAAAAAGAAAAAGAAAATTGCTCAAGATCCCATGCAATTTTTCAGATCCTATCAATTATGTATTGAGTTGTGGGCAGATGTGTTGCTTACACAATGTGGCCAATCCATTCAATATACTGTCCAATGGTCATGACAGCTTCCATGGTCAGACCCACAGCCATTCATACCCTTACAAAATGAGCAGGCTAACTGGAGTGATCATCTCTTGCACTATATTTTAACAACACAAACCCAAGAACAATTAAAAGCTAGAGATTTCTGTGCTTAGTAAATACTCAGTACATGTCTATCAATACATTTATTTCTGAATAATACTGTTCACACTATGGTGACAAGAATAATGACTTTGTAACTATCCTACTTTAATTTATCCCAAAGCTCAGGTATAAAAAGGCAATATTAAAAAATCTCAGAAGATATCACAGACTTAATATCTAGTATACTCTTTGGACACATTCCATTTTTATGTCTACTCTTTAAAGCTAAACACTCGCATTAATAGCATTTACAATCAATACAGAGGAAATATAAATTCACTCCTTCAATGTCACTAGGAGGGATTCTAAAGGTTTCATTTATTGCTGTGTCTGTTTGTTTTAGAGAAAAATGTTTTCAACATTATGACTCCACTGGTGAAGCAACAGGCAGGAGACAAAGAATTGACTTTTGTCAGCTGTGTAGAAGAGCACTCTGTGACCTTAGCAATAGCCTTGTCATTGACATGTCTGCATTTGTTTCCTCTATCAAAGCAGGAGCATTGCATCCAATGGGCATAAAATGCTAAGGGTTTAACAGGAATTAGTGCACCATGAATGGCTGGTTTTATGGATTACTTAGAATTTTTACTTCACTTGTTATGGAGAAGAGTAGAGAAAGGATTCACTTCTGAAGACAAAAAGACATGACTTTGTATCATCTTTTCAATTGGTCCAATGTTCTTATCATTGAAATACTAGTAACTTCTAGTTTTTAAGATTCTTCACCTATGTGAAAAAAGATATGAAACATTCTTCACTTTGTTACTAGGACATCTTCAAAAGCTCAATAAATGTTTATTCTCTTTGCTAAAAGGACAAACTCTAGGGCCGGAGGGTTAGCTCAGTGGTTCCGG
>PVIC010037684.1:0-17959 GCA_004025085.1 Thryonomys swinderianus | reverse complement strand
AAAGAAAAAACAAAAGAAAGAGGGGGGGAAGGAAAGGAAAAAAGACCACAAATTTGAGACCAGCTAGGACAACTTAGTGAGAAAGCAATATCCTGTCTCAAAATTAAAATGAGCAGTCCAGGAATATAGCTCAGCACAAGAGCCCTTGTTTTTCTTTTTCTAAAATCAGCTTGATATTTAGAAAATGATAAGCCTGGCTCATACTTTTAGGTTTGCAGATTTTGTAATTTAAGCCTAGAGTTTTTCTACTGCAATCTAAGTCATATTTTCTTGCAATGCTTCAAAGGAGCTAGATACTATCTTTAGAGTAATTCTTTACACACTAGAAGATCATGGCACAGACCCTGTCTTTCCTTGTGGGCGTAAATGATTTTAGTAAGTTCACTTATCCCAGGTAGCTATTGTCTAAGAATTTTTGTCTTCCTCTATTGCTCTAAATTTTCCGTATTTTGGGACTGAGGGTGTCGCTAAGTGATAGGGCACATGACTGGCACACATGAGGCCCTGGGTTCAAACTCTAGCACCAGAGATAAAAAGTTTCATATTTTAGTTGTGGAACAAATCTGGATAGAGTGTTGAAATGGCTATAAGTATTAAAAATATCAAAGTGTTCTGAATGTGATGTTCTTACACTGAGATTAAAAATCTATCTTGTGCTGGACCTGGTGGCTCACGCCTGTAATCCCAGCACTGAGGAGGCAGAGGCAGGAGGACTGCTGAGTTCCAGGCTTGCCTGGGCTACATAGTGAGCTCAGGGCCAGCCTGAACTACAAAGCAAGACCCTGTCTCAAAAAAAAAAAAAACAACTCTATCTAAACTGAGTGTTATGGTGCATGGGTGTTATGGCAGCACTCCGGAGGCTGAGACAGGATCACAATGAATTCAAGGGGAACTTGTACTACAGTGTGAGACCCTGTCTCAAGCAAGACAAAACAAAGAAATCTACGCGAATTCAGTTTCGGGTTTATTGTACTTGTCTTTTATCCAGTTCTCTAAGTTCTATTCTGTCCTGACCACAGTCATCCTTTTCCCTAGAACTCCAGTTGTACCATGTTTGCTGTCTTGAAAACATATGGAAACACATTTTCTCTTTGGTTAAGACTGGGGTAAACTGTAAATTTTTTTTTTTTTTTTTTGAGACAGGGTCGCTCTTTGTAGTCCAGGCTGGCCCTGAGCTCACTATGAAGCACAGGCCAGCCTCTAACTCAGCAGTCCTCCTGTCTCTGCCTCCCAAGTGCTGGGATGACAGGTGTGAACTACCATGCCTGGCATTTGTAAAATAAATTTTTACTAGGGAAAAAAAGGAATTTAAAAGAACACCTGAAGGGATTTGGGTTCAGAACACAAACGTGGCATCCTAACTTAAGTTTTCGATTGGAGCAGTGCTTCTGACCCAGTAGTGACAGTGCCCTGAGCTCTGGAGATAGTTTTCGCTGCAAAATTGGCAGTAAGGTGCTCCTAGTGCTGCCACCTAGTGGAGAGAAACCAGGATGGTGTTCGATGCCGCCAGTTTCTACTGTCCCTTGGGAAAATTTCTTACCTTTACCTAACTCAAGGGCCCCTTCAACACTTCCAGATTCAGTTAAACTTTGCTTCTCATACAAGTCAGAGCAGCCTGCATATTCATCTGTTGTTTTCTGTACTAATTAAAAGGACTAGTCAGTCATCTGTCACTTTCACTGGACCCTAGGATGCTTGAAGACAGAGCCTATGCCTTAATCTTCCTTGAAAAACTAATTTTTTGGGGTCTTTTTGTTGTTTGAAACAGGCTCATGCTATGATAGTCCAGGTGGGCCTTGAACTCACTATATAGCTCAAGCTAGTCAAACATGATCCTCCTGCCTCAGTCTCCCAAATGCTGGGATTATAGATATCACTGACCTTCAAGACTAAGTTTACTTTTTATTCCTGAGTTATGTCTCTAGACTTGAATGTCTTTTCAAGGTGAAATGCTTGATCTTTGGGATTAGTGGTGAAATTTTTCAGTAGGTTTTCCTGGTAACTAATTTACTCAAGTGCTCCAAGCTATTTGATAGTTTAAAAATATTAACTGTGTACTAGCCACAATCAAACCAAACCAAACCCCTAATCAAAAAAAGGATAAGCAACTTCAAATTTGAAAGTTGTCAGAATCTTGTTTTAGGGGATAATTCTAAGCAATGAAAACAAACTAAATTAGCTTAGCAATTGCCAAGTACTAAACGAATATATAATATAAAGTACTATAGCAAATATATAATAGTCTGTTCCTTTATTATTATTTGTTGGTTCTGGGGATTGAACTTGTGACCTTGTGGTTGCAAAGTAAGCAAGCACTGGAACCACTGAGCTAAATACCCAGCCCTACCTAGGAGAGTCTAATTGCCAATTTTTTTGAGATACCAGAGGATGCTGCCTAGTTATATATAATCAGAGCTGGGCATCTGTAACTACAAAGAAGTAGTGCTGTAATAGCTGTCATCACACAGTGGATTTAAAAAGTTTCAAAGAAAACATAGTTTATGGGCCAGAGAGTTAGTTCAGTGGCTCTGGCACCTGCCTTGCAAGCACAAGGTGCTGAGTTCGATTCCCAGTAACCACATACAATGCTGGGCGTGGTGACTCACACCCACCAGCCATCAATACCACCTACCACAGTGCCGGGCATGGTGGCTCACGCCTGTCATCCCAGCACTCGGGAGGCAGAGACAGGAAATTGCTGAGTTCGAGGCTTGCCTGGGCTACATAGTGAGCTCAGGGCCAGCCTGAACTACAAAGTGAGACCCTGTCTCAAAAAAAAAGAATAAAGAAAACATAGTTTACCTGTTCATTTTACTTTAGCTAATTATTACTTATGCTTCTAGGGCTTTTGTACTGAGCTACGTTTCCAGGCCTTTTAATTTCTTGGTCCTGCTGGATAGCATAGGCCAGCCTCTCAATTGCTATCAGCTGAGGCTAACCTCAAACATGTGATCCTCCTGCCTCTGTCTTCCAAATAATGAGATCACAGGCATGTGCTTTCAAAGTACATTTCTTTAGACAAAACCAAAACCATTTTCATCTTGTTTCGTAAAACTTTACTCTTGGCAATTGAAAGTCTCAATTATTGACAGGTTAGGAACATCACACAACTATTTCATATATACGCATATATTTAAAAGTATAAGGGGGCCAGGGATTTAGCTTAAGTGGTACTGTGCCTACCTTGGAAGCACTAAGGGCCCGAGTTCAATCCCCGGTACCACAAAAACAAAAACAATAAACCCCTGTGAACCATTTATGAATAATGAAAAAGGCAGAGAATAATAGCTATTTTTGTATTTTATTAGTTGTCTTATTTTTAAAGTGAAACTGATTTTTTAAAGTTCAAACTTCTCATGGAATTTGAGAATTTTGGCAAATATCATAACTAAGTCATAACAGTTTACAAAGAGATTAACAAACTTCACTTCCATTCATATAATTGATAAACCAAATTTTACTTTCTAATTCCTTTGTGGAAAATTATTGTCAGTGAAACAGTAGATGAGATCTACCCGGAAAGTACATCATATGGGTACATACGATTCTTTCTTCAAGATTTCCTTCCAGGGAGGGAGATTTAGCTCAGTGGTTCCAGTGCCTGCCTAGCAAGTGCAAGGTCCCTGGTTTGATCCCCAGGAACCACATACAACAATACCAAGAGAGTGGTGGCCATGCCCACCGGTAATCAGTACCATATACCACAAATGCCGGATTTTGGTGGCTGAAACTTGTAATCTCAGCACTCGGGAGGCAGGGAAAGGAGGATTGCTTGAGTTTGAGGCTTGCCGGGGCTACATAGTGAGCTCAGGGCCAGCCTGAACTACAAAGCAAGACCCTGTCTCAATAAAAAAAAAAAAAAAAAGGGATTTCCTTCTGGGAAAAGACACAATTTTCACATACATATAATGAGCTGAGATATCCACTATGTCCCAACATGAGGAAGTTTCTCACTGAACCATTACAGGTCATAGAAATAACATATATTAATGGAGTCCTGTGTGATGTGATGCACATACACACAGTGTAGTGTTTAAATCAAGTTACATGCATCTATCTCTTCAAGTATCACTCATGGTGAAAGCATTCAAAATCCTTTTTTTTGAGATGACAGCACGTGATCATTATCAGTAGTCACCTTCGTGTGCAGTGGCACATGGGAACTGCACACACATGTCCTCAGCAAGTGTAAAGACTAGTCTCTGGTATGCAAATTGACTACCAAGAATCATTCATTTTTATTTGTGCCAAAGCTAGTCCTGCTAGGGGACTGAGAACACGACTGGGCTACTTTGCCCAGTGTTTCACTTTGCATTCCCCTTTGAGGTGGTTTGCACCATTCTGTAGCTGGCAAATAAAAAGGGCATGACGACACTTCTTTAATAAGTACTTATCTTCACCCGAAATGTATTGGTCTGTTTTGATTACCGTAATGAAATACTTGAGGCAGCTACTTTGTTAGGAAAAGAGGTTTCTTTTGGCTGTGATTATGGAGGTGCAAGGCCCAGGGGCCTCCCTGGTAATGACCTTGGTGAGAGTTCTGAGACAGAGAGGCAGGGAGGCTGGCGACAATATGCATGTGCCTGGTCTCTCTTCTTGCACAGACGCGAGGATCCAACTCTGGGGCTTCACTCTAATAACTAGCTAATCCTAATCTTTTTTTTTTTTATCAAGATCCTACTTCTAAACACCATAGTGATCAAGTTTCCACTCCCTTAATACCTGTGTACTTCTTTTTGTTATTTTTGGACAGAGTCTCAGTATGTAGCCCAGCTGGCTTTGAACTCCCAGCGATCCTCCTGCCTCAGTTTCCCAAGTGCTGGGATTACAGGCATTGCACCACCACTCTAGGCTCCCTCCATACCTTATAGCAAGGATGGAGAACCTCTTAGAGCTTTCTGTGAAACAGCCTGCTGTGCCATGCATGCTGTAGGTTTGCCATCACTAGGTTATGGTAAAGATTAACTTTCCACACATGAAGCCTTGGCACACACTAAAAACTATGTTCAGTACAAATCACAGAGCCAAATAAGCCTTTAAGTAAACACTGCACTACATGACTTCAAGGTTATTTTGCTGACAAAGACAGTACCTAGGTAATAGCTATGTAGGTAGCTGGATTGAGATGGTGTTGGTGTGTGCGGAGGGGGAGGGGGCATGGTGACATCCCCATATGTAAGCGTAGCAACCTGCTGATCATAAGAGGGACACAGGCCAATAGACGTTGCAGGCCTTAAATTCTGGGCTATGGAATATTCCACATGCAATACATACAAAAAAACCTTTCTGTTGCCTGATTCGACATACTTATAAATTATAATTATAGAATCCCTTGAATATTCATTTTGGATAACTTTTAGAACAATAAGTGTTTCTTTGAAGTAACGAGTTGTGTTTTTCCTACTTCTCCATCCTTTGCTAAATTTTCAGTGACAGGTATATTACTTCATATACTGTCTGAAAGTTAAGAAGATAGAGAACTGGGCCAGAGGGTTAGCTCAGTGGTTCCGGCGCCTGCCTTGCAAGTGCAAGGACCTGAGTTCGATCCCCGGTTACCACATATAATGCTGGGCGTGGTGGCTCATGCCTGTAATCCCAGCACTCAGGAGGCAGAGACAGGAGGATTGCTGAGTTCGCGGCGGCTTGCCTGGGCACCATAGTGAGCTCAGGGCCAGCCTGAACTACAAAGCGAGACCCTGTCTCCAAAAAGCAAAAAAAAAAAAAAAAAAAAAAAAAAAAAAAAAAAAAAAAAAAAAAAAAAGAAGATAGAGAACTAACATTTGTTGAGAGTTTAAATGCAAATACTGTGGGAGTATTTTATAGATATTACATCACTTAATTTGCCCAACAATCCTTAAATGGTGATGATTATGATTCTCATTTTATAGATTAGAATACTAGGGCTTGGAGAACTTAAGATCAAGGTAACAAAGCCAAGACTCACCTATGTTTGTCTGGCTTGAAACTCTGTTCCTTCTGCTACATGGAAAAGGGAATAAAAAGTTGAACTAATCTAACGATGTCCAGATGAAAGGCATAATCTGCTCTTTATTCTGAGTTTGAGTAAAGTATTATGAGCAATAATTATAGGTGGCTAAAAGCCAAGGCCAACATAAGACTACCTATCAATTCTAAATTATTTTAAGTAGGTTAAAATTGTTCTTCCTCTACCTGCTCTTACCTCACATTCAGATAGAAATCTTAAGAGGGTTAGAATTGCTGCCACAGAATTCAGTTGCTTCTCCAACAACCTGATCTCTTCACAGCATTGGCCAAACCTTCCATCCTGCAACTTTCTACCAGGAAACAGCTCAATTCCAAAACAAGTAAGAGGCAAATTAAACAGTCCTCATCAAGAACAGCCTCTCTTTGAAGATCATCAGTTTTTGTTTGTTTGTTTTTGTTTTTTTGAGACAGTTTCACTACTAGTTCAGGCTGGCCTCAGACTATTTAGTCCAAACTGGCCTCGACCTCGTGGTAATCCTCCTGCCTCAGCCTCCCATGAGCTGGGATTACAGGCGTGCACCACCATGCCCAGTGATCAGTTTTATAATGGGTTTGATATTGTAGTGAAGAATATTAAAGGTTGAACTAAGATCTAATTTAGAGGAATACTTCATTCTATTATCAGAATGGAAATCAGATTTAGAAATCAGTGCAGACTCTGGAATGCTGTTTCAAAATCAGATATTTACGGAACCAGCCAACTTTCCTCATCACATCAACTGCAGAATATAGGCTTACCTTTGTAGGGGAAAAATGTTCCCTTTTCAGAAGCATTTCAATTTTTCATTTTCTAAAATATTTTCCTATTTGCTAAATTTTATGCTTGAAACAGATATCAGGATATATATGATTTTAGCCCCAAACCAAATAAGAATTATTACTTCCCATTTTATAGAAGAAGTAACAGAGTTGTAGATCTTTAATAAAGAGTTGGAGGGTGGGATCTTCCATTTTCCTACAGATTCTTTTTTTTTTTTCAACTACAAGAACACTGTGGTCCAGCAGGAGAAAAGAAAGCGACCGTTTATTGAGCATTTACAAAGAATTGAGCATATATGCTATTTCCAACCCTTACACTGACCCACATTTTACAGAAACAAAAACACAAATCTAGGATTCTGCCCAAGGTCACATCTACAGTTAAGCATGGGGTAGGGCAGAATTACTCTCAGATCTGTCTACATAAAAAAAGGTCCAGGCATGGCTCGTCAGTAATTTCATACAGACAGAATTAAAGAAACAAGCTGGAGTTACAGGATGCAAAGGACAAGGACTCTAACCCGGGTCCTTCGTCCAGTTTGGGGCCAGCCTCGTGGTGCAGGCCTCCCCTGCAGGAGCAGAAAGAAATATGACCTTTCCTCCAAACCCTGCGTTGCGACAACCCACCTACTCGCGTGGGTGATGATTAGCGGAGGGAAAGAGAGGAGGAGAACGAGGGCTTTGCACCCGAGGACGTGGGAAAAGTCAAATTCCGAGGTCAGCTGTGCTCCAGGAAGCGAAGTGCAACTCAAATCCTGAGACCCACGGGTCTGGGGGTGGAGGAAAGGAGGTGAAAAACAGAGGTAAAGAGCCGGGGGGAAGCGGAGGAGCCGGCACACCCAGGGAAGGGGTGGGGGGAAGCCTGCGAGGCCGCCAGCAGCAGGACCATGTCAGTGGCTCTAAGATCGAGTCAGGGACAGCGACGGGAGGCCGGTGGGAGCTATTCTGGGTCGTCACCTACCTGCCGGGTGGTTGTACAGGGGCCTCATTTTCTCTGGCAGCATCAGCTCCACTCTATCGAGAAGCCGGTGGTGCAAGGCCCGCAGGCCCCGGGCGCCGGCGGCTGACATCTCGGCCGCCTGCTGGTGGTGGGCAGCTGGGTGGCGGCTTCGCTGTGTCCTCGTCCTGGGCTGGCAGCGAAGGGCAGCCCTTTGTCACTGTGCCCGGCTCCGCACCTCGCGCCCGCCTCTCGCCCGGGGCGCCCTTTCCGTGGCTCTGCCGGTCCCAACGCTCCACCCCGGGCCCGCGCCGGCCACCGCTGACGGGGCGGACGCTCAGCAACAGCCAGCCGCTGCCCGCCTCTAGCCGGCGGGCGGGGAAAAGAGGAGGAGACATGGCAACAGGTGCAGTACTTACCCGAAGATAGCGCGCACGCGCAGGGAGAGCAGCACGTCCTGATTGGGTGCGCTACGAAGGTGGGGCGGAACCTTCAAATTTCTCTCCTCCTTGCCCTAGACGCCATGTTGGAGAAGGGAAAATGAAGCCACACTTGCTTTTCGGCCGCTTCCCTTGGACGAAAGCGGCCCGAAGTTAAAATGGGCTTTTTGGGTCTTCCGTTCCCCTACTAAAGATGACATCGCAGAACTCTTCCTTCCTGAAACTCGTGAGCGAGCTACTGCAGAACTCAGCTTCATGTTTCTCTACTCTTTTGCCCACAGAGAATTAAGGATCTGACTCGAGCGACCTGAGTCGTTTCCTAGGGTGAGGGGCAGCCGTGTGCACACTGCATTCCCGGGTGGCGGGTTTGTACCAGTTTGACGGTGGTAGTGGTGGTGGTGGCAATGGTAGTGGTGGTGTGTTCTCTCGCGAGAATCACCCGGGATATGTGTGTGTGTGTGTGCGGTATTCACGACGAGACGGGGCGGAGTCCCAGATGCCCCGCCCCCTGTGGGAGGGCCCGCGGGAGGGGCTGTTGCCGATCTCTGGAGGTTCTGGGTCGTCAGAGGCGGAGAGTATGAGGCGAGCTTCGGCCCGGGTGCGGCCGGGCTCCGCTGGGAAAGGATCCGCTGCCGTCTAAGCTGCTGCGCCCGCGAGGCCCGGCTCGCGGATGGTGCCAGAGAAGAGCGGGGCTTGATTCGGCCGCGTCCCCTCCCTGTCCTCCCCACCCCCGCGCGGGGGTCCCAGCCGACCCGGCCTCGCCATGTCTCGGGGCGGCTCCTGCCCACACCTGTTGTGGGACGTAAGGCGACGGTCGCTGGGGTTGGAAGACCCGTCCCGGCTGCGGAGCCGCTACCTGGGTGAGCGGGGGCGCGAGGCGGGGGTGGAGGCGGAGGTCGCCGCCCGCGTGGGGGAGGGGCGGGGACGCGGCCTCTCGCTGGGGTCCCTGGGGGGCCGGGCCAGGGTGGGACCCGGATCTCGACCCGTTCGTTTAGTCCGAGGTGGGCGCTGTGCTGTCCCCGGCTGGCCGGGCCGTCCGCTCTTTCCTCCGATCCCCGAGGGCTGGGGGTCTCCGCCGACGTCCTGACCCCAGGGGGATCTGCTGCCACCCCTTGTCGCGGCGCGGAGCCCAGACCCGAGTGACGACCGCGCTCCCCGCCCCCGCCGCTCGGGGTGTAGGGTTTCGCGCTCCGCTCCCACCCTGGAAAACACTCCTGGCATCCTCTGGTTCTTACTTAAGCTTCTCTAAAAGAACACTCAGCACACTTTCTTCGCCTTTTGGGTAACGTGATTTTGGGAGGCTTGTGGATCACGCCGGAGTCAACTCAAAAGTCAGTGTCTTTAAAATGCACTAATTAATTTAGTAAGTCCCCCCCTTCCTGGCAATTTAATCATTTCTTTGCAACGCAAAGGATATTGTTTTTGGCTGTCACTTGTTTTTTACTTTAACAAAAATAAATAGAAAATAGAAGAAACCGAAATCTTGTTACAGCGAATGGCTCTGGCTTGGGGAAAGTTAGAATTTTAAATTCTTTTGTGAGTCTCAGATAACATGAATATAATGTCTTTGTAAAAACTCAGAAGTGAAGCTGAAATCCCCGTGTTGTTCCCTCCCATTCCAACTTATATTTTCTGTTTCCTGAATATTTTTCCAGTTTTTGTTTTTTCTTCAAGAGGTGCTGGGGGTCGAACCGGAGTCTCTCTGTGTTTCACAGGCTCTATTGCTGAGCTACATCCCCAGCCCTTTTAAATTTTGAAACAAGATCTTGCTAAATTGCCCAGCTGGCCTTTGGCCTGAAACTTGGGATCCTCTTGCCTCAGTCTCCTGAGTACTTCTGATTGATGACAGGTGTATGCCGCCGTGCCTTGTGTTTTCCAGTTTTACAACCACATGTGTACGATTGAAAGTGTGTGTCTCTGTGTGTGTGTGTGTGTGTGAGAGAGAGAGAGAGAGAGAGAGAGAGAGAGAGAGAGAGAGAGAGAGACAGAGACCTGAATCTATGGTGTCTTAAGCGCTGTTTTACATACTTGCTCTTTTGCACACATTTGGAAATCCTATGGCAGTTAAGATAGATCCTTTCTGGCTTTTAAATTGTTACATAATATGCAACTAGGAAGTGCTTAGTTGAGTCAACCTTTTTCTTTAAATGGGCGCTTACTTGCTAGCCTTGGTGCACAGACGTCCTTGGACTGCTTTTGTGCCTTGGTTGTAGGAGGAGCCTAGAGTGATTAATCATTTTAAAATAAACATTGGCAGAGTACTTTTTAAAATGGTCAACCTGAAAAGGGGTGTGCGTAGTTTACATTTAGAGTTTATTTACAGGGGAAGACTTTTAGTTTAATAAACCAAATAACACTTTTGTGTGAATGAATTTATAATTCTTCAATTAGTTTAGGTAAGTACTTAGATATAGGTTTATTTTTTATTAGAACTTTGTAAACCATTATTTGCAAACTACATGACAGTAGTGAAAAAGAACCTACACATTCTACATAGCTTCTAGGGCAGAAAGAAATGGGAGGAAGTTGGTTTTTTTAGATTCCCACTTGATCTTCCTCTGCCTGGCATTTGTTCCTATATAGGAAACACCTTCATAATTTCCCGATCCATTTTGGGCAGACTGATTTCCATGGTACTCAATGCAGGCACATGGATAGTGGTGCCATCAGTAACCTCAGGTGCCTGGGCACTGGTGTCCTGTAGCTCAGTTGCAGCGGTCCAGTTTGGTCCTGCTGTTGTGGCCAGCCCCCTGGGCAGAGGTCGTTTGGAAGCCTCCCACTGGGAGCTGGCTTATCTTGGATACACCCAGGTGTTAAGACCACCAAAATATCATGTCTTAGACTCATTTGAGGCCGGAGTGGGTTACAGATATGACCTGTGAGATGGGCATAGGGCTCTAGTGACAAGAAAGCAGAGCTACAGTTGATAACCTGGAAGTTTATATAATAATGTGTACTTCTGGTTTATCAGTGACTGCATTAATTAAAATATAACAAACTACACATTCACTTCCTACTGCAGCTTTCTAATGAGAATAGAGTGGATGTGTTGGATGTAGAGAGAATCCACTGACTTTTATCTGTTTTCATTATTGCTTGAGACGAGATCTCGATTTGTAGCTCAGGCTGGCCTTTAACCCGGCAATTCTGCCTTAGCCTCCCAAGTGCTGGGATTACAGGCGTGCAGCCATGCCTGGCAAAAGTCCACTGAGTCTTGGCCTGAATCAAACGTTTGCAAATAAATGTGTACCAATAGGTTGTTCTTTGTCTCTTCTGTATATTGT
Source organism: Thryonomys swinderianus (assembly GCA_004025085.1). Taxonomy (NCBI): domain Eukaryota; kingdom Metazoa; phylum Chordata; class Mammalia; order Rodentia; family Thryonomyidae; genus Thryonomys; species Thryonomys swinderianus. The sequence continues at coordinate 6,533 of PVIC010037684.1, read as the reverse complement.
TTTGATCCTGGGATTGAACCCAAGACTCCTTGGGTACTAGGCAGTCCCTCTACCACTCAGCTATTGTCTCCACTCCATCTTAGTTTTTTACTTATTATTTTTTCCAGCAATGGAGAATTTAGGGCCTTGCACATGCCTGGCAAGTGCCCTGCTACTCAGCGACATCCTCAGCGCCTTTTATTTCTTGAGATAAGTTAAGGGCTTTGCTGAGTTGTCTAGCAGGCTGTGAACTCATCCTCCTGACTCAGCCTTCCACAGGCTGAAATTACTGTTACTGGGCTATAGTCTTAATTTGGCATTGCGAACTTTAGGAGCCTGATGTAAATTCCAACATAAGGGTTTTGTTTTTGTTTTTGAGTTATCATTAAAAGTCCATAATTGGAGGCACCTGTGGAATTCAGAGTTGCTGAGGTACTGTCCACTCCCCTGCCAGGAACCAGGCATATGCTTCCAGTCCCAGCATTCAAGAGGCTGGGGTAGGAGGATCTTGAGTTATAGGCCAGCCTGAACTACAGAGCAAGACCCTGTTTAAAAAAAAGAAATCCAATAAATAAAGATAATGGTGTACTGTAGAGTGTTTTTGAAACTCAGTGATTATTATAACTTGTCACATTTTATTTCCATACTTACATAGTCTTAAAAGATAGATTTTGTTTAGAAAGCAATTCTTCTGTGTATTTCCTATTCTACCCATATTTTTTGTCTTTGGATAGATTTGCTTGTAAGTTGAATTTACTTTCTTTTAAATTAGACAATGATTGGCAAAAAGTTACTTTAAGGAGTTTTTCTAAGAAAGCTTACTGTAATGTATAAAATATTTAAAGTAAAATGCCTAAGTAATGATTTATCAGCCAGTGACGCCTTATTAGTGGAGATTGAAATGGTTTTCTAAGTTTAGAAGGTCATTAGGGTCAGTATTTACTGAAATGAACAACTTTGTAAAGTTACAGTGTATTAGAAGAAAGTCAGTGAGTTTAGACTTTTGCCTAGTGTAGCCACCAGGGAAAAATTAGTGCAATATTTGTATGTTGTTTCTGTAGTCTTGAGCTGTCAATGAGAGTTGAAAAAAATGTGTGATTCTAGTAGTGAAAGGTGACTATCAAATGTAACTAACAGCGTAGAGTATATTGACCGCAGGCAGAACCACTAAAAGTGTATTAACACACCATAAAAACTGTAGCCAATATAATGCTACTGTGATTTTTCCTTCCTCCCTGGAATATGGGATGAGTTGAGTTCAAAGTGCTTAGAAATTGTAGAAGTGTCTGGCACTGTAGGATTTTCTTCAGAGGTATGGTGTAGGTCAAGAGTTTTGAAAATGTTTTGAGCATAACCCACAGTAAAAATACATGTACATGACAACTTGTGGTACACTCAGCTGAAATAAAAGATTCTCCAAATGTGAATTTAGACTTACTATGTGGGGTGCAGTCTGTTTTGTGTTCTGTGTTATGTTGCCAAACTTGGTGTCGATCCAGTGGAATACCCACTAATGAGTCTACACTTGAGGTTTGCAAAACCGTTCAAGATGCCAAGTGTGTTTCTAATTGTTATTGAACATTAGTGACTTCAGTGTGAGGGTGGGTGAGGTCCCTCAGTATTTAAAGCGGATTTTAAAAAGATTAGATGTAAGTGAAGGCTTACAAAGAAGATATAAATAGTGAAAGCTCACTTATACCTTGTAAAGAATACAGTGGGACGTGTTTTATAATCCCATTTCTTGAGTAAATATGTCCTGTGAAATTGCTGGGCTGTGTATGATAAGAGTGTTTATAAGAAGCTGCTGCTCTGTTTTTCAGAATAACTGTAAACATAGCATTCCTTTCAGTAGTGTCTGAGAGTTCCAGTCCTTCAACTTTCTCATCAGCAGTTAGTATAGCAAGCTTCCTAGTTTTAGCTTTTCTCCAGCAGGTATGTAGAAGCATATTACTGCCTTAGTTTACATTTCCCTCCAATTGATGATGTTGAGTGCCTTTTTTCATGGCTCTTTTTGGTATTTACATAATTCCGTTAGAAGAATTTAAATTTACCTTTTTGTTTTGTAATAATCTTTTACACTGTGTAGTCTTAAGTTTTTTTTTTTAAAAGTCTTTATTGGTACATTGAATATACACATCATGATCACCCTCAATATTGGGAATTTGTACCAGTATATGACACAATTAATTCTCATTTTTTCCTGCTCCCCTGCCCACCCACCCTACAACCCCACCCTAAATATGTAAGCTTTGTTTCCCTTTTTTATTGCCACATTTTTTCTTTTTAAGTTCTTAATCTAATGTGTTTTGTAGAAATATTTTCTTTCAGTTTCTCTCTTTTTAAAATGTTTCTAAAGTTCATACTTGTGTCTGAGTTCAATCCTCGGTACCACCAAGAAAAACAAACAAAAAACCATACTTGTCTCTTAGTAACAGTTTGTGTAACCCAACACAATTTTTTTATTGTACTTTTTTTCTTAGAAGTTGTGTATTTTGTCACTCATATTGGGGAGTATCAATTTTGAGTAAGGCTCTGAAAGGTCAATTTTTGTTTCTTTGTATGTCAGTGTACACTTAATTCAGCATTGTGTAATCATTGTTCTCTCTGGTGAAAAATCAGTTGACTGGGTAGTTAAGTCCATTTCTCAGCCACATTTCATTCCTCTAGTCCTCTATCTTTCTTCTGGTGCTTCATGTCTTTACAGTAAATGTTGAATATATCATGTCAATATATTGAACTTGATCCTTTCTCCTTTAGTTGTCTTGTCTCTCTTGGGCCTTTTCTAGTTCCCTGTAAATTTTATGTACAATTTTGTTGATTTCTGCAAAGAAAGATGGAATTTTTACATTGAGTTTGCACATATTTTAGGGAGAGCTGTGACCTTTATAGCTTCACATCCTTCAGACTAATTCTCTGGATTTTGATAATCTCTGATTCCCTCAGCAGTATATTATGTTTTTTAGAGTTTGATTTATCGTAAATATTAAATGTTTTTAACGCTATTTTAGATACTGTTCTTTTTATATTTCATATCTAATTGTTGCATGTATACATTGTGTAATTGTTTTGTTTTGTTTTTTACTGTGCTATGGATTGAATCTAAGGGTTCGTAAATGGTCCACATTGAGCTACATTGCCAGCCCTTTTTATTTTTTATTCTGAGATGGGTTTCAGTAAGTTTCCCAGCCTGGCCTGTAACTTGTGATCCTCCTCCTCCTGCCTCTTGAGTAGCTGAGTGGCAAGTATGTGCCACTTTGCCTGGTGTATTTTTTTTTAATACTAGTTTTACATCATGAGTCTGTGTAATATTTTTGCAAAAGTTTTTGGATTTTATGATCTTTATACCTTTGTGTTTTATGGCATGTCTTTTGATCTTTTTCTCCAGTATTTTCGTTTTGTGTTTTGCTTACTTACATTTAGTAGGTCTCAGTAGAATCTTGAAGGGAAGCAGAGTGGACATTTTACCTCATTCCCAATTTTAGATGGAAAAGGCTGCCTTTCGCTTTTATGCATATTGTTACTCTAGGTTTTTAGTTGAGTTCTTTATCAAATTGAGGTGATTCTTTTCTGTTCCCAGATAACCATGACTGGCTAACAAGTTGTTTATTTTGTTTTCAGTATCTCTGAAATTATTCTGATTTTTCTTCTATGGATTCTGTCATTGTAATATATTAACATATTGGTTGATTTTTGAAATTCGAACCAACACAGTTCCTGGCCTAAATCTCCCTGGTTATGTTAATTTACCCATTACATTTTGCTGATTTAAATATTAGAAGAAATTTTAGGTTGATATTCATAAAAGATTAGTTTTTAGTTTTCTTGTAATGATTATATATGGATTTTTTTTTTTTTGAGACAGGGTCTCGCTTTGTAATTCAGGCTGCCCCTGAGCTCACTATGTAGCCCAGGCAAGCCTCGAACTCACCAATCCTCCTGTCTCTGCCTCCCGAGTGCTGGGATGACAGGCGGGAGCCACCACGCCCGGCGATTATGTATGGATTTGATAGCAGAATATTGCTAACTTCAAGAAAGCTCTGGGATGTGTTCTTTTTTTCCTGAAGAGTTTGTGTGGGATTGAAATTACTTTTCTTTTTTCTTTTTTGAGAGAGGGTCTCGCTTTTTGTAGGTCAGGCTGGCTCTGAGCTCACTATGTAGCCCAGGCAAGCCTCGAACTCAGCAATCCTCCTGTCTCTGCCTCCTGAGTGCTGGGATTACAGGTGTGAGCCACCACGCCCAGCACTGTGGTATGTGGTATTGATTGCTGGTAGGCGTGAGTTACCACGCCCAGCATTGTATGTGGTTACCAGGGATCGAACTCAGGACCTTGCGCTTGCGAGGCAGGCGCTGGAACCACTGAGCTAAATCTCCAGCCCCAGAAATTACTTTTCTTTTTCAAGTGTTTGGTAGATGTCATCATTGAAGCCACCTGGACTTGAAATTTTCTTTGTGAAAAGCTTTTTTAAAAAAGAGCTTTAGCCAGGCGTGGTGGCTCACGCCTGTAATCCCAGCACTCGGGAGGCAGAGGCAGGAGGATTGCTGAGTTCGAGGCTTGCCTGGGCTACAGAGTGAGCTCAGGGCCAGCCCGAACTACAAAAAAAAAAAAAAAAAAGAGCTTTAAACAACTTTAAGGGAATTGTAGGTTCCTACATAGTTAAATAATACAAAGAGATACTATGTAACTTTGAGATAGTGCTCCAAAGTAATATTTTTTCCAGTATAATCACCAGGAGATTTGACATAGATGTATTTCAGAAGGAGCCCAATTCAGGTTTTACAGTGTTACTCCTATGTATGTAGTTTCATGCAGTTTTTTAAACTTTTAATTAATTTTAGTAGATTAATGTTAACTTTAATTTTAGTATTATGAGGTTAATATATAAAATATTTTAATCAGAGGGATCATTTCTGACACCATTTAAGAGCTATAGTCACATTTTTCTTTGCCATTCATCCACAATTCTATTTTCCATCTATATAATTTTGTCACTTCAAGAATGTTATTGATCTGGGCATCGGTCAGTTGCTTGGGTGGCTGAGGTGGCAAGGTCACTTGAGTTTACATGTTCGAGACCAGACTGGGTAGCAGCAGAAAAGACGCTGTTTAAAAAAAATACTGTTGCCAGGTGTGGTGGCTCATGCCTGTAATCCCAGCACTCGGGAGGCAGAGACAGGAGGATTGCTGAGTCCGAGGCTTGCCTGGGCTACATAGTGAGCTCAGGGCCAGCCTGAACTACAGAGTGAGACCCTGCCTCAAAAAAAAAAAAAATACTGTTACATAGATAACATGTATATAACATTGTAGATGACCATATGTAATCTTTTAAGATTGGATTTATCATCAGTATGGTTGTTTTGAGACTCATCTAATTTGTTTGCATGCTTTAGTAGTTTATTCCTTTTATTTTTTTATTTTTATTTTTTTGGCTTTTTTTGCAGTACAGTTGAACTTGGATCCTTGTGTCTGCAGAGTAGGCATGGTATCAACTGAGCTAAGTTTTTTCCCTTTTTGCCCTTGAGTAATGTTCTGTAGTATTGGTATCATTGTTTAATCACTCACTTATTGCTGTGTATTTGGATTCTCATTTTTTGGCTAAGAGCAAAGTTATTAATATTTAAGAATAGGTTTTTGTATGAACATTTTTCATTTGAACTGTATGATAAACATACTGTTTAATTTTGCATGAAGTAGCCATATTCTTCTTCCAGCTCCATTTCACATTCCTGTCAGCCACATATGAGAAACATAGTTTCTTTGTATCATCTCCAGACTTTGGTATTATCACTTTTTAATTTTTAGCCATTTTTAAAGTATGCAGTGATGGCTCATTGGTTTTGTTTATTTTTATTAATATATATTGTGATATATAATAAATATATCAGTCATGGGGAATTGGTAATACATATATCACATCTTGGCTTTTTACTTCCCCTTTCTCTTTGCACCATTTCATCTCTTCCTACCATCAAGTCCCATTCTTTTCTCCACAAAGTCTATCTCTTTGTTTTCTGTTACTGTCTTTGAGTTTCTTATGTCAGAGAAACTGTGATATTTAATGTAGTGTGTCTGATTTATTTTACTTAATGTCTCACTGGTTAAATTTGCATTTCTCTACTGGTTGATATGTTTTCATGGGCTCATTTGCATCAGTATTTTCAGTGAAATGTTCCTTAATATCTTTTTTTTTTTTTTTTGAGACAGGGTCTCGCTTTGTAGTTCAGGCTGGCCCTGAGCTCACTATGTAGCCCAGGCAAGCCGGTGCGAACTCAGCAATCCTCCTGTCTCTGCCTCCTGAGTGCTGGGATTACAGGCGTGAGCCACTACGCCTGGCACTGTGGTATGTGGTATTGATTGCTGGTGGGCGTGGGTTACCACGCCCAGTATTCTATGTTGTTTCCCGGGATCGAACTCAGGACCTTGCACTTGCAAGGCAGGCGCTGGAACCACTGAGCTAAATCTCCAGCCCAAAATGTTCCTTAATATCTTTTTCTCATTTCTTTCTTCCTTCCTTCCTTCCTTCCTTCCTTCCTTCCTTCCTTCCTTCCTTCCTTCC